>MSJI02000322.1:18073-48425 GCA_001931905.2 Cladosporium sp. IMV 00045 | reverse complement strand
AACATGTTCAACCGCGACAATCTCTTCGGATCTCGAGGCCAACAGCCCTCACCGCAGCCTCCACAATCACGCGGACCCGTTCCCCAAGGCCGCTCCCCTCAACCGGCCTCGTACAACCAAGAACCCAAAGGATACGGCGGCAGCGGCGGCGGCAGTATGCGCGGCGCTCCGCCTCCCAGTGGAGGACGTATCATGCAGCTACGTCCCGCGAAGAGCCCGGATAACAGCTTCACCTTCGGCAACATCTGCGCCGTCAGCGCGCAGGATATCCCTCCCAGCCACGATGGCCAGGACGTATACCTCTTGATCAACGGGCACTTCGTCCTCAGCGCCCGCCCATTACCGCAATTCCCACGCGGCCACATCAGTCTCAGCGACGCTCAGCGCACATGGATGCAAGTCGCGCTGACGGACGTCGTCGAAGTGCAGTCCTACGATCCGTTCAGCCAGGGCGCGCAGAGCTACCTGGGTAGCATGGACGTTGAGGTTGGGTTTGCGGGCAAGAAGAGCACGGAAGCGCCTTACGATCAGGATGAGCTCGGCAAGGCGTTTGCGCACAACTTCCGCCACCAGATCTTCGCGCCTGGCCAGCAGCTGCTCATGGATTTCAAGAGCATCCCTCTGCGCATGACGGTGAGGACGGTGGAGCTGGTGGACATCCAGTCGCTGAAGAGCTCGAGCGAGGCGGCGCAGCACACCAGCCCTCAGGCGAGAGGTATTCTGACTCCCGAGACTATGATCAATTACTTCAAGGATGCGCGAACGCCGATCAATCTCAAGGGCTCCAACAGGAGACCCGCTGCCAACTCGGTAGTAAGGCCTGATTTCAAGTTTGAGGATATGGGAATTGGTGGTTTGGACAAGGAGTTCAGCGATATCTTCAGACGAGCTTTCGCCTCGCGCATCTTCCCTCCTGGACTTGCGGAGAAGATTGGCATTCAGCACGTCAGAGGTATCCTTTTGTTCGGTCCGCCGGGTACCGGTAAGACGCTTATTGCGAGGCAAATCGGAAAGATGCTCAATGCCAGGGAGCCAAAGGTCATCAACGGTCCGGAAGTGCTGAACAAGTTTGTCGGACAGTCAGAGGAAAACATCAGAAAACTGTTCGCAGACGCCGAGCAAGAGCAAAGGGAGAAGGGAGACGAGTCAGGATTGCATATCATCATCTTTGACGAATTGGATGCTGTGTGTAAGCAGAGAGGCTCTGGAGCTGGTGGTGGCACTGGTGTCGGTGACAGTGTGGTCAACCAGCTTCTGACAAAGCTTGACGGTGTTGATCAGCTCAACAACATCTTGCTCATCGGAATGACAAACCGAAAGGACATGATCGACGAGGCACTTCTTCGATCAGGTCGTTTGGAAGTCCACATGGAGATCAGCTTGCCAGACGAGGCTGGACGTGCACAGATTATCAAGATTCACACCAACAAAATGCTGGAAAACAACATCATGGGCCACGACGTCGACGTCCACGAGCTTGCCAAACTCACCCGCAACTTCAGCGGTGCTGAGATCAACGGTCTCGTCAAGTCTGCCAGCAGTTTCGCCATGCAGCGCCACATCAAGGTCGGCACGGTGGCTGCCATTGACGACAGCATCAAAGACATGAAGGTTGAGATGCAGGACTTCCTCCGCGCTCTGGACGAAGTGAAACCACTCTTCGGTGTCAGCGAGGAAGACTTGCAGCGCGCCGTTGAGGGCGGCATTATCCCGTTCAGCCCTCACGTCGACAAGATCCTCGCCATCGGCGGCGACTTCATCAAACAAGTCAAGTCGAACACCACACCCCTCCTTTCCGTCCTCATCCACGGCCCTCGCGGCGCGGGCAAGACCGCTCTCGCGGCACGCATCGCCATGGACTCGGAATTCCCTTTCATCAAGCTCGTCCGCCCCGTCGACATGATCGGCATGAACGAGATGCAGAAGATCCAGTACCTGCAGAAAGTGTTCACGGACGCCTACAAGTCGCCCCTCAACATCCTCGTGCTCGACGACATCGACCTGATCATCGACTGGGTGCCGATCGGCCCGCGCTTCAGCTCCTCCGTCCTCGCGGCCATCAAGGGCCTCATGAAGAACAAGCCGCCCGCCGGCCGCCCGCTGCTCATCTTCGGCACGACGTCCGAGAAGACCGTGCTGCAGCAGCTGCAGCTGGATTTCAAGGCCCAGATCGCCGTGCCCAACGTCAACTCCCAGCGCGAGCTGGCTAATATCATGGAGCACAGTGGCGCTTTCTCCGAGTCGGATATCCGCTCCGCCATTGGCAATATCGAGGAGACCACGGGTGGCAAGGATATCGGCGTTGGCGTGCAGAGGGTTCTGCTTGGCATTCAGACGGCTATGCAGGATAGTGATCGCGCCGGCAGATTTGCGGAGGTCATGGCTGATGCGATTGCTGAGGGTTAGAATGTAGGAAGCTCCGTCAGATCTAAGGAAATGTTCGGTGGGCTCTTTCTGTAGATGGGTGGAAAATTCAGCATAGATCTGAAAAAGAATGCTACGCTACAGTAATACATCAAATGCTCTTTGTTTGGTTCTACAAAATGTTGGACGGGGTTGTGCATGAATTGCATGTCATATGACCGTCACAACATGCGACTTTTTCCCAATGTCTCTTTTTGTTCTTCCCTTCGGCCAACGTGCATCACGCCATAGGATTCGTCCAAGGCTACACAATGTACTACCTACCAACGCCAAAGCAGAAAGCCACTCTCGCGCCACGCATGAACTTGACATATGCACACATGGGCAGCAGCAGCAGCTTGAGCCGAGCTGTGTGTGTTTTCTTGTAGATCGCTCGATGTTTGTTTGATTGATGGATTGATCGGGACCGAGGCGGACTGAGTTCATATCGGCCAGCGCACACAGTCAGATATATACATGTAGATGTAGGTCTTCGTGGATGCGGTTGGGAATCCCGTTGCCTGTCTTCGTCTCAAGTGATTGATGAAACTGTTGGCGTCACGCCATTCACATAGAAGGGATATGTCGTCCCATAACCTTGACATTCTCACAACAAAAGAATATTGAGTGCATTGAACCGAAAGAGAAAAAGTGAGAGAACACATGATCTGGTTATGCCCGCTGACCGCTCCTTCTCCCCTACCCACACTACACTACCACGTCAAACTCACAAGCACAGCAAAAGCGTGACAAAGTACGTACACCTACCAAAACACCTCACAAAAAAAAAGTCCCTGCATCCCCCTCCTCATTCCCCCCAACGATGCCACGTATTTCTCGCATGGAGGGGCAAAAGGCAGGCACCTCAACCCATCCTGCCTGCCCCTTCGTAAAGGAGGTCGTCATCGCAATCTGGCTGGTCGCTCGCCGTGTACCGTGATGATGATTTGATGCGCTGCGCCGCTTTGTGCCGCTGCGCTGCGATGCAAGACGGATGATGGGGGATGCAAGACGATGCGCGCGCGTTTTTTCCTTCCTGTGGTTGTTCGTTGTTGCTGCCCAAAAGTCAATTAATGCCTGTCTACCCAACCTAAGGGCCCTAAGGCCGCTTTGGCGGTAGGGCGCTTTTGGGGAGCTGAGAGAGTTCTCGCTTGCGTTTTGCGCTTTGCCGGTGGTCAGAAGTCTTTGTCTTGAATGTGTGTTCGGAGGTAGGGGTTAGGGGGAGGGATGGTTTCAAGTGAGGTGAGTTTGGTCCGAGGTTTGAGGTTTGAGTTCCTTATAGTATGCTGGGGAAGCTGGGTAATAGTCGATATACTGTGGCCTCGATGCAATGGATGTATATGATTTACCATGAGTGGATCTATTTGCTGACTACGTTGTTGCAATAGATCGATTGGCATTCCCTTACTCGGGTTCCACCTGCTTGCCGTGTATCGGAGAGATTGGTTGTAAGCAAGTCAGCAAAGCGATCGATACTATTGCTATAGGATCTTAAATATACGGTACGGTACGAAGCCAATCCATGCAAAGCAACACGAATAATGTTGTCTATCGAAGATTGATTCGAAAGTTGAAAACACCACGACTTCTAGCAAAGAGAAGTCGATTTGATGCGCTTGCCCGACCAATAGCAATCCACATCGCGGCTAGACGGACGACAATCGCGCACCTCACACCTCACTCATTCCATGGATCAAGGGCATTTTTTGCATCGCATGGCCGCCAGCCGGTCGAACGACATTCATCCACTGACCGTCTGTCTCGCGGCCGACACATGGCTAGGTAAGGGTGACAGCTGCCAGGCTTGACGCATTACGCTGTGATACCCATGGCTTGCATGTCTGACTTGACGGAAAACTGCCTCTGAACTCCTGCCGCCGCTCGTTCGCTCGTTCGCTCGCTGGCTGCAAGCTGCATGCCGTGTCGGGCTCTCACTCCTCCTTGCTGCTGTTTGCCATGCACCACCACACACGCCGCCTGTGTCTCCGTTTTCTGTCATAGACCCGCCCTTCTTTGCGTCCCATCCGTACGGTACTCCTCTGATGCTACCGTCATTTCATCCTTCTTCGCTCCGCATCTCCGCCTTCGTCTAGCTTGGTGCTCGCTCGCGTGCGTCGTGCTTATCTGGAGCCTGGCAATATCAGACCCATCGCTCAACCAGCTACGCATGCACCTCGCAACGCCTTCACCTGCCCGTATGCCAATGCTGCTATCTCACCCGTTCCATCTGCTGCTGAGCACCATGCAGCTAGCTATTTAGCTTTGCACGGAAACCAATGGCGGCATTGCCGGTCTTGAGGTCTGGGTCCGGCCTCCATGCGGAGCGTTGGTGATGGCCACTGACAGTTCCGTCAGGGTCGTGTGAAGGGTGGTAGGTAGGGTGCATGTGAATTGATGATGCCTTCCTGCGACTATCGGTTTAACACGCCGACAGCCGTGGGTAGGCGAAGGTGAAGTCTTGTCGGCATGGGGACGGAAAGAATGCTCGTCGACGGGTATAAATTGAGTTCGCTCAGGGGGAGTATGTCTCCTTATTCCTTCTTCCCTTCTTCCCACTTGATCAAGATTGTCGATTAGCCTTGACTGTACCTCACACACACCTTACTTGATCTCACATAGCACTCATACGTCTTCCGTCACACCATCAAGATGACGACCGGATACTACCAATACCAGCCCACCACCACCCTTCCAGTTCCAGTCCCCGGCAAGCAGCCTCAACAACAACCCCTTTACGCTCCACGCCACACTCGCAACCCTTCAGGGTATAGTCAGCTCTCTGCCTCTCCTCCAGAGCAACCAGAAAGTGTCACCACTTCAGGCGGCGGCGTTTACTCGTCGGCATCAAGTAACTATGCCGGCAGCGACTATGACAGCTCCACGGCCGGCGCCACGAGCGTCGATCTGCTTGACTACATGAATGATCGCCTCTCGCAAACGTACAATCCAATTCCCCTCGATCGCAACATGGCCAAGCAAGCGCAAATGTAAGTTGCAAACAGGAGAATTGAAGACCTTCGCGATTGCAAAGAGACCGCCACTAACGATCAAATCCCAGGTCTGGCGAGTTGAACGCAAAGCACCGCGAATTGGCCGCTCTTCAAGCACAGGCGCGAGCAAGGTTGGCGAAGACGCGCGCGAACTTTGCAGACGGCATGAGAGCTGCGAAGGAGACCCAGAGAGATCTCGAATGGACGCAGAAGAAAGTCAGGTTTGTGATTTCCGGCGACTGCGAGCGATTTGCGACGATCAATGGTGTAGACTGACCATTCCATCTAGCTCCCTCAACCGTCGTGCGGCGGAACGCTATCCGGAGCAATACCGTGCTGCGAGCCAGCGATATCCCGCACCGGTCGATTATTGATTGATCGATCAAAAACACGCGCGCGTAACTTCACCAAACTACGCTACGATGTACAAAACAATTACGGCAATTTCTTACGACCTTTCTAATGACTGTACGACACCTCGAATTCACGACTACACGACGGCTGGCTGTTTCCATTCACTTCAACTTCACTTTCACCTCAAATCAAGGAGCGGTACTTTACTTTCTCACGAAAAACAGAACCGACGTCCGAACAAGCTTTTACCACCTCACCTCAGCATCCGCGCGCCCCCAACCCCTCCACATCTCCCCTTGCATGGCGCCGTTTTCTCACACTTGCAGCCGAGCAAAAGAAGAAGAATGCACGCCTGTCGTGACCCGGGGACTTGTTCACGCACACGTGGGCGTCTCGCGCACTACTGCAGGCAGTGTTACCGTCCAAGTGCCGGCATGGCTTGAGGCATGGATGCGAGTCGCTCTGATGGGACGACGGGGCTGGCGAGGCGAGGCTGGCTAAGGGCGGACGGGCGGGTAAGGTCGTTTTGGGCCAATTGAAGGGCGGGGGGTGTTTAGGTTGTTGCTTTGTATGCAAGGATTCTCTTCCTTTTTCGAGCTGTCTATTTGATGCCCAATTGGTCTGAGAATGACGAATTGGGAGGGTTGTTTCGTGACGACCTGTCCCCCTTGAACCTTGCTAGTTCTGTGATGGTGACGCTGGAGCTGGGATTGTAGCGCGGGACGCGACTTGAGGTGCTTGGGGTGGAGCTCGGTAATGTCGATCTGATGTGTGTAGAGAGGCTTGTGGTGGCCATTGGAAATGTGCGGATGTTCAGACTAGGCTATAAACGGACCCGTACGCATGCGTTTGTCGTCATGTGCGAGCGTTTTTTTCGGGTGTTGGGAAGCGTGCATTAGTTGTTGCTGCAGGGGACTCGGTTATGTGTGTTTGAGATGGTGCCGTTTTGGGATATTTCAAGTCGTTTTGGGGAGACTTGCATGCGTGCGCGCATTGCCGCTCTTGGACGACCTTTGGCTTGGTCGGTTTGGTGGGAATGATTTGATTATCAATTTTCGGGATGACGTGGATTAGACTTGGGTCTTGGACGATTATTGTGCCATCTCGTTGTAGCGTTCGAAGGCATTCGTATTTGATTGATGTTTTACGTTTAACGAAACTGCTGTGAACATTGCAATGCAATGTGCATGAGTGCGAGTGCTTTGTATGCAGGATGTGATGGTCTCTTGGGCCGCAGTTTGATCGATATAAGTATGAAGCAGCATTATAGGAAAACTGTGGTTACGAATGCTATAGTCTGATCACTTTGGCGAGAATGTCGTGCTGTCTCGTTGAACGATCGATCTAGAATCGTCAACACACTCTTTGTTTTCCCAAACGACCACAGCTACTGTGCCCGAACTTTTTGGAATACTCAACCGGAATAAACAGTTAGTGCTGATCATGAATAGACTATTCACTGAAACAAGTTAATACTAAATCAAGGCAATGTTGTTCCTTTCTTGCTGATCGATGTCAACGCGAGCCTGGGCAAGCGAACCCCAACCCTAACCCTAGACGTGGGAAGCGGGATGGTCACATGCCTTTCTAGAATGTTCTCCACTCTTCGAGGCACCAACCGCGATTACTACAGCATGCTCGAACATCCTCCAAACTGCTCTTCGCCACGATCTAGTATATTCTCTGTATAACGTGAGCAGGAAATCGAGCGGCAATAGATCCCACCAGCGCATACCAGTATCTTCCAAGTAGGCACCACGGTAGGTATAAAGGTCCCGTGAACATCCCCTCAACAATCGATCCGTCATCACAAGACAATAAGCAAAGCTCTCACATGCAGATCTACCGCATCTCCAACTCTACTCCACAAGTTCACCGCATCTGCAAAGCAGTTCCAGCTCACACTACTACTCGCAACATGGCATTTTTCCCACGCCTCGTCGCCCACGAATTCGCCCCCATGTTCTCAAGGCAAGAGTCAAACCTCTTTCGCCTTCTGGATGACTACGCAGGCATCGTGGCCAACCGTGGTGGCTCCTACGGTCCTTCCTTCACCCAGTCGATGCGCACATTCCAGCCGCGCTTCGACATGAAGGAGAGCAAGGATTCGTACGAGCTGCACGGCGAGCTCCCAGGCATCGCTCAGAAGGACATCAACATCGAGTTCACCGATGCCAACACCCTTTCAATCCGCGGCCGCACCGAGACAGTACGCGAGGAAGGTCGCAACCCCAACGCCGCAATCGAGGCCCAGCCCGAGCAGCAGAAGCTGCCCGATGCTGCGGCCGATGCTGCGGAGACCGAGAGCGTAGGCAGCTCTACCAACTACCACAAGGCCTCCGTCGAGGACGAGGCAACAGCTTCTGCGACAGAATCAAACGCCACGCCTGTCGAGACACCCGCCGCTTCCGAGGCCCCTGACGCACAAGAAGTCGCCACTCAAAGCCAGCAAGCCGACGGCCCCAACTACTGGTTCTCGGAACGCTCGGTCGGATCATTTGCGCGCTCATTCTCTTTCCCTCAGCGTGTCGACCAGGAGGCCGTCAAGGCTAGCCTGAAGGATGGCATTCTTTCGATCGTCGTCCCGAAGGCTCCGGCGCCGGAGAACCGCAGGATCGAGATTCAGTAGAGTGCTCGCGTGACTGATTTGACCTGGAAGGAGTGCAAGTGTTAGAATTGGGCTTTTCATGAAGAACGAGTTATGCTTTGATGGATTTTGTACATTAGTAAAAACAGTAATACCAAACAATTTACCTTGAGCTACTTTCAGAATACTTCCTCTGATGTGACCATCTCATATGTAGCACGAGTAGCAATTAGGGCCATTGAATGAACATACTTCTGGGAGTATGGAGAAGACTCGTCAAACGCGAATAGGCATATTGCTTGCTTCAACGTAGCTGTGATGGATGGGTCCCTTGCTAAACCGTGTCAATAATTTCACCAGTGTCTGTCCAGAAATATTCGTCTCATCTTTGAAAGTGGCCGGGTCTGTGCGGTTATATGATGATGACGGGCGAAGCTCTCGCCGGCCTGGATTCGTCACCGATCCATCCATCTCCCCCCATCTTCCGAGCTGGCCACTAGCGACCTCTCTATGTACCAAACAACAACACCTCCCACGCCCAATTAGATATCCATACTTCTGTCGTCTCTTTACCTGTACAGTCACTTGTTGCAGCGCTTGCTGTTTGCGCGATTGCCATCATGGAGCGCACCGAATACCCGGCCATGCTGGTACGTAGTCCCTCTTTCTGCCGCGACAGCACCAATGACGCTCGTCCAAGCCTTCCATGCGAAACATACAGAAACACGTTCGCGCGACATGCTAACGCTCTACCTAGGCCACCCTCCAGCCGGGCCAGGCGGTTGATGTGTTGAATGACCGAGTGCGGCAGGTCGGCAGGTTGAACACCGAGATCGCGGATTGGTTACAAGTAAGGTCAAGCCATTGGACATGGGGCAAGACGCGCAGGCACAATGGACTTACACACCTCGGCATATAGGAGCGCAGGCGGTTGGAAGAGACGTACTCCAATGGCTTGCGGAAACTCGCGAGGCGCAACATCGAGGGTGCGGATCTTGGGTAGGCTCTCTTCTATGCGGAAGCGAGGAGACTGAACAACGGGCTAATCAGCAGACAGAACGTTCGCCGCACCCTGGAACACCCTGACCAACTCGGCCGAGAATCTGGCAGAGTCGCACTCTCTGCTCGCGAGCAAGATCGAGGTCGACGTCGAGCGCCCGCTGCGCGAGTTCGCCCACAGCAATCGCGAGATGGCAGCCATGGCCAACATGCAGGGAAACCTCTCGCACATCGCGCGTGACGTGGATCGCGCGAAGCAAAAGGCGGACAAGCTTCAGGGCAAAGGCGACAGCAACAAGATGGCAAATGCGACCTCGGATTTGGAGACCGCGCAGGCTCAATGGGAGTCTCAAGCACCGTATGTGTTCGAGAGCCTGCAGTCCGCGGACGAGTCGAGATGGAACCATCTGAGAGACGTTCTTACGCAATTCCAAACGCACGAGGTCGACCAGGTTGAGAAGCATCGCGTCTCGGCTGAGCAGGTTCTGAACATCTTGCTTAATGTGGAGACTCTGGACGAAATCAAGACTTTTGCGCTACACGCGGTTGAGAACAGACCGACAACTCAGGCCTCCTCCGCGCCGACGATGGCAACACCTACGAGATCGGCTACCGCCGGATCGGGTTTGGGGCGCACTGCTTCTCATGCAAGCGAGGAAAATCACCAACCTGTCGCACCTCTCCCCGAGAAGAAAGAGAAGGGCCCGCTGAAGGGCTTGAAGCGCCTCGGTACTGTCATGGGTCGACGGAGAGAAAGCAAGCAGCCCCAGCAGCTGCAGGCCATGTCGGAATCTCCGGAAAGGAAACCAAAGTCGTCGCCATTCAACTCGTTCAGAGGCCGTCTGGGAAGTTCGAAGGACACCCCTACTCTGGCGCCTCCAGACGAGCACCAAAGACCAAGCTCGCCGTTGCGTGCAGGCAGTGAGATCATGGAACCGCCTTCTGAACGTCCTAGCCAGGAACCGCGCGAGAGGTCCCCTGTTCATGAAGAACACGCTGCCGGTACCAATGGATTCGGCCTCGCGGCAGGAGCAGGATCTGCTGCAGGAACTCCCGGAGCTGCTGGATTTGCTGCAAACATTCCTAACGGTAGCCACCAAAGTGATCTCGCCGAAATCTTCCCTTCCAACGCCGCTGAAGCCGAACGGGCACCAGTGCCACCAGCACCACCAGTTATCGCCGAGCCAGAGAGGGACAACGAAGGTTACTCGGTGCCCTCAAGGGACGTGAATCCGATCACCCAGGCGCAGCAGGATGCTGCCGATGCCGGCGAGAATGCGCCTCCGCAATTCAATGTCAACATTCGCAATGCCCCAATTGAAGATGAGCAGAGCGCAGACAACCAAGCTGTTATGGCCAGCATGGCGAACAAGCTGCAAATGGTAAGTCGACATCAGATTTACAGCCCAGCCTCTACTAACTCCATCTCGCAGCAAGCACCTCCCCAGAGGAAACTCGGAACCGTACGTGGCCGTCGCGAAATGCGCAACAGCTACATCCCGCCACCCGTTGAGCAACAAATCCCCGAGGACAAGCCAGCAGAGCCTAGTCTCGCACCTCTGGCCACTGCTGAGCCTGCGCCAGTAGAGCGTGCTGTCGAGCCCCTGCAGAACGAAACCGCCTCACCTGCACCCGCCTCGGCGACATTGCCATCGTCCCCGGGAGGATTCTCACCTGGCGTTGTTGCTGCATCTACCTTCTCGCCCTTCTCGCCAACCGAGCCTACTTCTCCCATGCGTCCCGCTTCCAGACCAGCTCAACTTGGTGCTGACCTGGCAGGCGACACGCAGTCGATCCGCTCTGGCCGCTCTCTGACAAGCACTGGCAGTCAGGGTGCCCATCGCCACCCCGAACTCCACGAACCCGGCCTCAACTCCTCAATCATCGAGACAATCAGCGCTCGATTCGAGAATGGCAAACTCACCACCTCATCTCTCATCGGCGAAATCGCTCTTGCTTACAACCCGCCCGACTTCTCCACCCCATTCGGCACCGAGTCCATCCGCCTCGACAACTTTGCCAGCCTCGAAAAAGTCGCACCCAACCCTGCCTTCATCAGCGCCACAGCCAACAAAGAAGGCGAATACAACCTCAACCTAGGCGGCGTGGCCAAGACGCAAATCGCGTTCAAATACCAGGCCGCCGGCTCCCAGCACGCGCCCCTGCTCGTCTCGCTCGCCACCAAAATCGAGCCCACCCAAACCTCCATCATCGCCTCCTACTCGCTGAACCCCTCCTTCCCCCTCCCCGCCGGCCGCGACTCCCTCACCCTCTCCAACGTCGTCCTCGCCCTCACCCTCGAGGGCGCCAAAGCCAGCTCCTGCCAGTCTAAACCCGTCGGCACCTTCTCGCGCGAGAAGAACTTGATCTTCTGGCCGCTCGGCGACGTCAAGCTCGCGGCCGGCGCGCAGCCCACCAAACTGCTGGCCCGCTTCGCCACGGACGCCGAGGCCAAGGCCGGCGCCGTCGAGGCGAGATGGGAGCTCAGCGGCGCGGAGAACGTCGAGGGTCTCGGCAGTGAGGTGGGCGTGAGTTTCAAGGGCGACAATGGCGCTGCTGGTGCGTCGGGCGAGGCCGCGGATCCTTTCGCTGATGAAGAGGCGAGTGCGTGGAGGGAGGTGAGGGGGGAGAGGAAGTTGGTCAGTGGCCATTATGTTGCCAAGTGATGAGGGGGTCGGGGAGTGTAGATATGTTGCTGTTGTTGTGGCGGGCATGCGTGCGTGATACCCTTCGCTGTTTATTCTTCTTTTTATCTTGTTCATTGTTTCGTTGTTTCGTTGTTCTTTCGTTGATTCAGAAGAGGATATGTAGATACGCTTTGCTCTTTTGTATAGAAGCCTGTTTTTCTCCGACACCTCTTTGCTATTTCTTCTCCTGAAAGTCACAATGTGCCTGGTCGCTTGACAAGCCACGTCGAACTCACGAATTTTCATTGATGGATTACAGTGAGGTGATGAGGTGATGCTAGTTGGTGTACGCTAGGTAAACGTCTTTGCCTGTTTTCGATTTTCGTTTCGAGCGGAATTTATCATGGATGGATGTCATGTCACTAAAGTGTGAGGACGGGTTCATGTGATCGATGAGCTATTCTATCGTGCGGTTGATTGCTCACTGTGTCCCTGTTTGTTTCCTCGATGACGTTGCTACGAAGATGCTAGGAAACTGATTTTTGTCTTTTTACTATTTGTTGATCCTCTCGGTGTTCTACGAGTTGTTTATGCATCTTTACTTGCTTATGTTGTTGAGATTATCAATTCAGAAGATGAAGTATGACAAGTCATCACGCCGTCTGCATGTATTGCATTTTCCCAGAATGATCGTACAGACAATTGTATCTTGAAAGAATCTTATTTACACAAAGGCGCGAGACTTTCCTTGCGCCTTTTCTGGTGGGTGCCACGTGGTGGGCGGGCAAGCACGTGTCTGTGGAACTCCCACGGCGCGCCTTATGCAAGGCCACCGTCCATGTGGGCGGTGGGTGGTTGAGCCATGGCGTTACTAAGTGAAGTACATTTAAGCACTGCCGAGAACCTTCTCTGCGGCGCTGACTGTTCGGAGGATGAAACATTAGCCACGTGAGAGATGATGGTGGAAGTTGGCGGGGAGAGGGAGGCGAAAGGAATCTCGATCGTTCCATCGTGACGAGATGAGAGTTCTTGAGGGCAATCCTGCAGCGAGGGCTGAAAGGAAGGAAGGAAGAATAAGAAGCACTTGCGAAGGGAACTTACCATTAAGGCCGGTGTTGTCGGGCTCGACGTGGGCCTGGGTGACCTTGCCGTCCTCGACGACGAGAGCGTAGCGCTTACTGCGGGCGTTGCCGAAGATGGCGGAACCGTCGAAAGACAGGTCGAGGGCAGAAGTCAACTCGCCGTGAGGGTCGGCGAGGAAGCGGATGCCTGACTTGCCAGTGGGGTCGAGGGTGGTACCCCAGGCTCCCATGCTAGGGTTTGGATGTCAGACATTTTGGAGATTTTTGGGGTCTATGGCGGTCTAGACGGTGTGGGGATGAAGTTGGGACTGCCTCTTTGGACGGTGACGGCGATAAGTCCGGCGATGGGTGGATACGATGGGAAGTTGACGATGAATGAGATGTGGTGGGTTGGGGCGATCCTGAGAATTGGGAGGACAATACGAGACTTACACGAAAGGGTCATTGACAGAGACAACGAAGACTTTGCCTGCGCTCTTCAGGGAAGGGTGGTTGATGAATCCGGGCACGTGGGAGCTGGAGCACGCCGGGCCTGTAGATCTTGTCAGCCTCTTGCTTACTGAAACGAGACGTGTACCAACGCCCCAGGGCGGCAGGATCGGGGTAAGGTGCAAAAGCATACTGAAAGCAGCCGGCACACCGACAATGACACCCTTGCCGGAGAGCTCCTTTGCGATGTTGACCTTGTTGCCGGGAGAGGTCTCGACCAGCTCAATGTTGGGGATGGCATCGCCGACCTTGACATTGAAGCGGGCGGAAGATTGGAATGAGCGGGCGGCTCCAAGAGCGCGCGGCGCGGCAGTTGCGAAACGGCGGGTGGCAAACATGATGATGATGGAATGACTTTTTAGTAACGGTGTGTGATGTTGGAAGAGGGGAATGGGGTTGACTGATGGAGAGTTGCTCGCAGTGGTAGAGTTAGCTTGGCTGCACGCAAGTCACCAAAGCATGCAAGCTGAGGTCGATACGTCAGGCACGCTAGTGGGCGGAAGCGCGGGAAGCTTGCAGCGACCTCGCTTACCTCCCGGGCCTCCCAGGCTCCCAGGGTTTGAGGGCTGTGAAAGACAGCGGCAGACGGAGAGGGAGAGGCGTGAGAGGCGTCAGAGGGAACTAAGGGAGATCGCCGGTGGCAGTCCGGGATGCTTGCACAGCCAGAAAGTGTTTTCTGTGTTTCCGTGGGCGTGGCTGCGGCGTTCTCGTGGCGAGGTGCAACTCTGCGAGCGCTGTGCCGTGGGTTGGAAAAGGTTGATTCAGCCATCTCGCCAACGGAATGGCATCCTACAGGCCGTGAAGAGGACGGCAGTGCACGTTGCACGAGGAAGTCAACAGCGCAGATGGGAGCTGGGTCGGTACCTGCAGAACAAGCACGGAGCGTGTGCGGGCAAGGTGACTGATGTTGCTTGAAGCATGGGGTGAGCAGGACATATCAGAACAGAGTTGATGCTGGAACGGGAAAGTGCAAAGATCGCCGCGGGAGCATCACAGTGGTAAGTACATGAGTATGTACATGAGGAGAAATCATGTCGTGATGGCAGATCAGAATGGTAGATCTCGGAGTCGGGCAGGGTGAGGACAGGCTCGAAGTAGCCGATTGACTTCCTGGGCTTTGGAGATCAGGCAGTACGGGCGCTCGATGCGGAAGGTGGTTGGCCCTTGGGGGAGAGGAGAGAGTTTGGGCAGAGCCGGGGAGGGTTGGAGTGAGACCGAAGCAACTGCTGAGCGAAACTACTGTGCAAGGCAAGACTGCTGAGGTTCAAGGCCGCGAAGGGATAGTTGGCGGAGTGGTATATGCGGGCGGGCCGGTGATCAGTCTGAATGAAGCATGGTGCCGACATAGCAGCCGTGGTATGGGGTGGCGCTTCTCCCACACACGCTGTGCTGGCCGCCGGCAAACTCCAGCAGCAGCAGCAGAGGAAGCGGCAGTAGCAGCAGTACTTATATCTTGTAGCAGGCCGGGAGATCGCATTGGTCAAGAGCCCGGCGAGTTTTTTTGGTTCCAGTAGTGCTCACTTACTCCAGAGCAGCAGTAGTCTGTCCGTCGCTGGCCGCATTTCAATTCTCCGAGACCCAGAGCGCCAGAGCGCCTAGACGCCTGTGTCTTCCTGAAGGGAGGACGGACTGCTCTGCCCTGTTCTCTGCCTCTTCTCTCCTCCTTCTTCCAGCCCCACGCACCGCCTGTCTGTGTCTCTGCGCTCTTCGTTCGTTCTTCACACCCTACCGCCTGTCACAGAGACATACCCACTCTTGGGCTGCCCCGGCACCTTCCACATCGACAGCCGTTGCGTGGTGCTAGCACATATATCTTTATACATTCCTGCTGGCTACCTACCTACCTCTATATCGCCTTGGTCATTATTCTCTGTGTTGTACAACATCGCGCGTGGGTGCAGCACCAGCAAGCAGCCTCATTCCACCGCCGCGGTAGCTTCGCAAGCCACCAAGCTCATCGCTCAACTCCCTGCCCCGGCTGCCCGACTCCCTCCCAAGTCTCCCACTCCCATTCTCGGCTTTGCACTCTTGCCCTGAACCCGGTCTCAACTTCATCCACTCCCGCCGCCGTGCGCCCACCGATCGCCCTCTCTCCCTGTCGCATCGCCAATATTTCTGCTGCACTCAGCCTGTCGTTCCATTATTGTTTCCGCCTGTTCCATCCCGTCCTGCCTGGAGTACCCCCCGCCCGGCGCGCGCCTCTATTCTTGGGACGGCAGCACATGACATAACACCTTCGCTCCTCCTGCCCACCTCTTCTGCCACAACGCACCCAACCCCGTGTCGCCCAATCTCTGCCACGAGGCAGCGTCGCGCGCTTTTTTGAAGTCTGGTCGAGGCCTCCTGAGACTTGCGCCGCGCGACATCCGCCAACATGGACGGAAACTCGACTGGCCAGGCGGCCAACAGCTCCAGCGACTTTGTAAGTGCGACCGCCATGCGCGTCTCAAACTGCTCTGCTAACCGCACCAGGTGCGCAAACTATACAAGTAAGCATCCCAACGCGATCGCGCGCCCGTGCGCCCGTACTTATGATGAATTTCACAGGATGTTGGAGAACCCACAAGACGAGAGCGTGGTGCGATGGGGAAACGAAGGAGACAGTTTCGTGGTGTTGGAGGTAAGGATAGAATGCGTGTGGCCGAAAAAGAGAACGCATCCGCTGAACAGGCGAACAGAACGAGAAATTCACCAAGCACATTCTACCGAAACACTTCAAGCACAGCAACTTCGCCAGTTTCGTGCGCCAGCTGAACAAGTACGACTTCCACAAAGTGCGCCACAACAATGAGGAAGGCGGCACTTCACCATACGGAATCGGGGTACGGACAGAGCCATTTGTTTATGCGCGGCGCATCACTGACTTTCACAGGCCTGGGAATTCAAGCACCCGGATTTCAAGATGAACAACAAGGATGCCCTCGACAATATCAGACGAAAGGCGCCAGCCCCAAGAAAGCCCAACGTCATGCCCGAAGATATCATTCCCACGCAGCAGATGGACTTGTTCAATACGCAAGTTGTTGCAACTCAACAACAGCTGCAGCAGCTGCAGGAGAGATATAACGAGCTCAGCATGCACCACTCGATGCTTCTGCAAGAGCTCATTGGCGTACAAAAAACGGTCGTCAACCACGAACATGTCATGGGATATGTTATGAATTTCCTGACCTCCGTCGACGCCCAAAGGCGACGGGAGAGCCGTGTTAACCTTCCATTTCCGCCACCCGCCACCAATGGTGCACCCAATGGTGTTGGTGCTGACGATTCTAACGAGAACCGCCAGCTGCCCGCCACAGAGGAGGACGTTCCTGCATCGCCTCTGCAGCATGCTTCCAAGCTTCTGAGCGAAGTTAACGCCGACCACATGTTGAACAGCAACAAATTGGAGCAGCTGAACGAGCACCACATGCGCATGAACGCCTCATACACAACGCCTCCCCCAATCAATGGCACAAGGTCCTCCAGCAGAGGCGCGGCACCGCACTCGGCAACATCCTCCACCTCCATGTCTTACGGCGATCTTGACAATATGGTGTACCCCATTGGCAACAACCAGGGCATCGACCCGATGTACAGCGGTCATATCCACAACATCCCATACGTCGAGCCTCCCAAGGCTCCCGAGCCTGTCTTACAGCAAACCGAAGGTCGCAAGAAGAGCTCTGCCGTCGATCCTGGCTGGGTTAGACAGCCTCAAATCCTGCTGGTGGAAGACGATCAGACATGCAGGCGCATCGGCGGTAAATTTTTGTATGCGTTCCAATGTCACGTCGACAGCGCCCTGGATGGTTTGGAAGCTGTGAACAAGCTTAACGCCGGCTCAAAGTACGATTTGGTTCTCATGGATATTATTATGCCCAACCTGGACGGTGTGTCAGCGACACACCTTATTAGGCAATTCGACCACACTCCAATCATTGCGATGACATCAAACATCCGAAGCGACGATATCGCAATGTATTTCCAGCATGGTAAGTCCTCTTACACGCGATCAAAATTGATCGTACTAACCTAGTTCAGGCATGAACGACGTCCTGCCTAAACCGTTCACCAAGGAAGGCTTATTGAGCATGCTCGAGAAGCACCTTGGCCATCTCAAGAAACACCCACAGCAAACGCTCGAGATGAACCCTCCACAGACTGGTGCCTCCGCAAAGCGCAGCTACAGAAGCGACGATTCGCCCGCCACCTCGCCCGCCACAGTCAGCAACTGGAATTCTCCCGGCAACATAGGCGTTTCGCCAGCCAGTGCACATGCTGAAGATCCCTATCTCCACGCCGTTCACAACAACGCTGGCCCCGGACCGAATCAGTACACCATGCCGAATCAAACCGGCATGGCGCCGCCTCCAGTCCAAGCCCCGATGTACGGTGGTCCCCCACCCGGCGGCCTCGGCCCACGTCCACCCCAGCAACACAGACGAGGCATCTCGGAAATGTCTGGTGGACCGCCAGATATGGGAGACGCAAAGCGACAGCAGCTCTACGGCGGCCCAAGCCCCCACATGCAACAGCAGCAGCAGCAGCAACACCAAGGAGGCCCCGGCATGCCACACCAGATGCACCAGCAGCAGCCCGGCCATGGCATGCCGCGACCCCGGTAGAATGCCAGAATCTCGATATCATCCATCTCATCTAAATGCAAGCTATCGAAGATTGCGTAACCGTAACCCCAAACCGGCGGGCGAGAGCAAAACGTCGAAATCTTTGTCGTGTACATAATGTGTATATCTGGAAACAAAATTGTAAGAAAATTGTGAGCGTCGAAGTCACTCCGGAAGGGTTTCCTTTGTCGCCTCCAGGACTTCTTCTTGGCTGCGGTCCTGAGTGGGTCGGGTGGATGGGTTCAGGGCGAATATAGAAGTTATCCGATCTATTGAGTTGGATCTTTGGTATGGATTTGGGGGGTGGGTTGCCATACAAGATGGAGAACAATCCGACGGTCGGTGGTCGTTGGTTGATCTGCAGGGGCGATCTTTCGTATCCTTACTTACTTCTCTTTTTTGATATCCTCTTCTCTTTTGCTTTACGGTGGTGGTGCTTTTGTTTGTTTATCCTACCAACTACTCTTCCTTTTTTCCCTTCTGTTTTCTTGGGTTAGGGTTCATGCCACTTACTTAGGTATCGTAGTCAGAAATTATCTGCACGCAGATTGAATACACGCTTGTCTCTTTGCATCTGTTTGTTTGACCTCGACTTGCAATGGATTCTCAGAGGACTGTAGCTTACCCTTTCCCTCTGCCGTGTTTTAGAAGCGTGTTTGAGCGATTACCGGTGCCGTGCTGATTAGTGAGTGTATGCGTGTAGTGCGGGGTAGCAAATCAATCTTTGGGCTGAGCAGTAGTGAGATATCGTTTGCGGATCATTGGTAGTAGAGGCGTGTGTGCGTGTTATTACATATATCAGTGTGTGATATTTCTGCCAAGTTCAATGTGAAGGTGGATTGAAATGGACTATGGGTGTTTGGGGATTTGTACACGAGATACAATTCAAGAACATTGAAGAGGTTGCCTAGTCCTTATCTAGTCTTCTGGCTGTATATGTCTTACTGTTCGGAGAGGAAACATGAACGCAACCACGATCTAAGTTTTAAATTCCCCCTCGATTTTAGCGGGCGTCCTTGCATCTTCCGCCTCTCGCATCAACTCCTCCTTCTCGTCCGCTGTCAAGTCACTCTTCGCCGCCGGCAACTTTCCCCAAACAGCCATAAGAAGCAAACTGGCGCCACCAGCCGCAACGCCAAACCAGAACGTATTCTTGTAGCTCGCACCCAACCCCTGGCCCTCAACCGTCATCGACTGCACGATATCCGTCAGCCCCAGAACAACTCCCACGCCGAGATGCAGAGTGGAATTGATCAGCCCGCCCGCCAACCCTTGCTGCGCGACGGGCAGCACGGTGGTCACGAAGACGGTCATGTAGATTGTCGAAATGTCGATCCCGATCGTGCTGAGGATCGTGGCGGGGAAAATCCACGCCCAGTAGTTCCCTCCTGAGAGTGAGTTGAGAGCCAGCAGGAGTTGTGAGCCTAGAGCGCCCAGGCCGGAGATGATCAGGAGCACGCGGCCTGGGACGACGTGTAGTAGGAAGCCTTCGAGTACGCTGAGGAGGAGGCCGGCGACGCCGAGAGGCACGTACCATGCTACGACTTGGAGGGGCGAGGCGCCCATTATGTTTTGGAAGTAGAGCGTGCCGTAGACGGAGAATATGCCCCAGGTGCCGTACAGGAGGAATAGAGCTATGAGGAGGGGCGTCATGGCTGGGGCCTTGAAGATCGAAGCGGGCAAGAGGGGTTGTGGCGAGATGTAAGTTTCGACGTAGGCTGCGGCGCAGAGCGAGAGGATCCCGAGTGAGAAGCAAACGGAAATGTACGGTGTTTGCCAGCCAGAGGGTGCGTGGGCGGATTGAGTGATTGAGAAGACTGTGAGGGTCAGGCCGCAGATGATGGTCAGGGCCCCGAAGTAGTCCATCTTCACATCGCTCTCGGCGGCCTTCTCTGGTCGACTGTGAGGGACGGAGAAGTACGACGTGACGAGTGTGATAGCTGTGAGAATGGCACCGATCCAGAAGAAGAAACCCCATCGCAGGAACTGGCCCGCTAGACCTGCGACTACGATGCCTCCGAAAAACCCGAAAACGGCAGAAGTGCCATAGATAGCGAACACGAGGTTCTTCCGCGGTCCTGGTCGATACACCGAGCCCATGAGCATGACACCCGAAGGCAGAGAAGCAGCGGGACCGAACCCCTGAAGCGCACGGCAGATGTTCAACATGACTGGATCGACACTGAAACCCGCAATGATACTCCAGAGAAGCAGCCACGCGAGACCTCCGATGAAGACCGGATATCCTCCCCACATGTCCCCCAGACGGCCGAAGACCAGCAGCGTGCTGGCGATGACGAGCGAAAATGCGGTCGCCGGCCAGACGCTGGATGCTTGCGGGATATCCAACTCGCGGATTAGCGTGGGAAGGAGGACGGTGAAGCCGGAGACGAAGAAGTCGGTCATCAGTTGCGACATGGAGATGCTGAAGACGAAGCTGGCTTCGCGCCAGATGCTGGTGAAGATCGCAGGGCGTTGGCGGCCTAGACGCTCGATCCTGGCTTGGAGTGGTTCTTCTTCTTCGGGGTTCTGTTGGTTGTTCGACTTGTTGTGCTGAAGCGAGCCATTGCGATCTGTTTCATATGATTGTCCATCGTTAGTTTGCTTGGGAGGACATAGAGATGGCTGCGAGGCCTGGGTTGGAGATGAAGGTGATGTTGCAGGTGACATGCTTGTCGTGTGATCAGAATTCGTTAGACAGCGTGAGTATTTGAGGAGGCATTGAAGCGCAGAGGGTTGATCAAATCATATATCAATTCATTGATGCGGGATCGCAAAGGCGCGATAATCAATGCCATAAAGTAGACCCGGCGGCATATTCGTAAGCATTGGGCAACCGGCGGTAACAGTGGAAAAAAATCATGATGCTAGTCGATATAACAGGTTGTCCGGCTGCGAGATATCCCAGAGTGATTGGCTCTCTCACTTTCAAAGTGGAACAACATCAAGGAGTTTGTCTAGATTCTGTAGAGACTAAGGGTCCGGTACCCTCACTTTCATATCACGCTAGTATCTTGGCTTCCTATTTGGGTTTAGGTTGATGGATATGATTGGGTCAGGCCATTTTGTGAGTACGTTATACTTCGAAAACATTGCCTGTTCGTCGTGGTTTCATGCACCTTGAATGATGGCATCCTTCAGAAACCTGAGTCTTGGCTTCCCTTTAGAGATCGATGACTCCCTGTGCTTGGTCAGCTCGGATATGCTGTCGTAGAAACAGGTCATCGGAAGTCTAGCCATAGTTTTTCCCTGAGTAATCGTGCTTCAAACATTCCATAATTCTGCTATATTTCACGCTCCAACCCTCCAATCCTGCGATTCTGATCATTCGTTTGCGTTTATTATTCCAAGCAGCCCAATCGACATGGCCCCAATTATCCACTGTGTACGCCACGCCCAAGGCTACCACAATGTAGGAGGCGGAGACTACACTCTTCGTGATCCTCGTTTGACTCCTCTTGGGAAGGAACAGTGCGAAGCCCTTCGGACAGCATCCTTCTCCGATCAATCGAAGATTTCGCTCATCGCAGCATCTCCGCTTTGTCGAACGCTACACACTGCGTCCCTGACATTCAACCCGGCACTCACTTCGAAAGGCAAATGTCAACCGCAGATACTCGCCCTTCCGGAAGCCCAAGAGATCTCAGATGACCTGTGCGATACGGGTTCGGATCCATCGGTGCTGTGTGACCTCGCGGCGCAGAACGGTTGGCCTGTCGACTTTTCCCTTATCAAAGATGGCTGGAACTCGAAAGCACCCGGGAGTCGATTTAGTCCTGACAACAACGCCATAAAAGCCCGTGCCCGAGATGCGCGTCTGTCGCTCCGCCAGAAAGTCCGCGAGTTGGCCGAGAACGGCGACCAGGATGCCGAGATCGTGCTAGTAACGCATGGAGGATTCTTGCACTATTTCACCGACGACTGGGAGGAATCAGCACACAGTCCGGGCACAGGCTGGAAGAACTGTGAGACTCGGTCGTACGTTTTTGAGGAAGATCCGATGGTGGGCGATGATTCGGAGGCGAGGATGGTCGAAACTATGGCGAGTCGGAGGAATCGAGGAAAGGATTATCCCATGTTTGGGCGACAGAAACAGCCCGAGCTGTTTGGTATGGCAATGCAGCTCTGGGAGGATCAGGGTTTGCAGAGGCCAGACAAGTTGGAATTGACGGCAAGCTCGTGCACGACCCTGTGAAGGAGGCGGCAAGGTTGCTTACATTCCTGCCTGAGAGGATCGCCGCAAACCGATTGCATTCGTTGCATGAAGATTTTAAATTGAAGAATATCTGAATCCTGAAGGGCCCGTGTATCGTGAAGATCGTGTTGCAGAGGTTTGGCTGCTACTGCATGCATATCGTATTTTACGTCTTATGTGGCCGTCTTGAATCTTTCTTGAACCGTTGAGTCTCGAGCGTTGTATTGTCCCAGCAAATCGAAGCACTCTGCATCCATCCAAACCGGAAAGCTGCAGATGGAAAGCTTTGTAACCTACCTCCTGAACCACGAGGCATCCGGCAACCCAGATTTGAAGCGATTTGAGCGATGCGTGGGACATTCCACAACTTCTGTCTCCGTAGAATTATTTGTCGACGCACGATGCCAGCTGAGAAAGCAGACTGAGAACTCAAATACAGCTTTCAGGTCATGAGTCGTATTGGATCGGGCTGCTGCAGGACTGATTCGGTCGGGCTCCTGGTGAAGTAGACCGAGGAGTGGCGACTATCCTTGAAGGTATTTCCCTCGCTAGCTCAATCTAAAGAAAGCGCCTGAAGTTCGTAGGCGGTTCTTTGCCTTCTTCAGGAGTCGGTGGCCCGGGCAAGATCTCTCTCATCATCGTGTTCACGTCTTGACCTGCATCCTTGGCGGCCTGCCACTGTTTGGGGTAGCCCAAACTGCACTCCTCAAATCTGACACCGTCAATCCAGTCTGTCCTGCGCACATGGAGATGACCAGTGACTACTACCTTGGCGTTGAAGCGAAGATGCCAGTCCTCTGTCATTTTCGTTCCGCACCACAAGCTGAAGCGAGGGACCAGAGGAATGTAGACCAAATCTTCACGTAAGGGCCAGTGGTTGATAATGATCAGGGGAGTGCCAGTTGCTGCAGCCGCTTGCAGCTTGGTCTCAGCCTGTTGAACGAGGCGATGGCACCATTCGTCGCGAGACCCATACGGGTCTGGGTGAAGCAGATGTTCATCGGTGGCGTTGATGCCTTTTTCTAAAGCCCAGTCGATGCACTTCTCACGGGAGACGTCGGCAGGACGGAAAGAGTAGTCGTAGAGAGTGAATATGGGGCAGACCAGGGCGCATTGCTCGACGCCATTGGCATCAGTGTAATCCCAGGTGGTGAACTCGTCCTCCGGAGTGAGGACGCCCCATTTTTTGGCAGCAAGGATGCATGCCATGTATTTGCTCTCGCCTCTCAGGTGCATCTCATGCTCCTTCGCATGGCCGGAGGAATACAGCTCGTGGTTACCGGGCACCCAGTAGACCTGCTTGAAGTATCTGGTTGCGATGTCGAAGACTTCGTTGAGCTGCTCCATCGTTTCACCGACTACGTTGAATGGTCAGCATCTTGCTCGAAGCTGATAGGCAAGACATGCTGTGCGTACTGTCGCCGGCCAGGATGAGGCCGTCATCTGGCCGTGGCTTGAGGTTTTGGATCGCCTCGCGATTGCTCTTGTAGGAGATGTGAATATCGGCAATGGCCCATAGAGACATGATGTTCGGGTGGCCGGATGGGATTAGCCGGCAAGCTTCGTACGGCGGATTCTAGGGCTGTGCGGCAAAGGTATGGTTTGGAGTAATCTCGTAAAAGTTGGGCTAGCAGGCGACAGCGAGGCCAATGTATCCAGGTATTGAGGTGTTCAGAATGCGACACTACACTTTGTCAGACGCGTGGCCGGGAGAACTTTTCCCACTCTCAGTCTCGCAGCGGACGTCACGTCAGCTCGCGAGGCTGTGTTGGGACAGAGTCGACCGCGGAAGTATGTTGGTCGTAATCGTGTATCGTCCGCCTGCGACAGGCACGAGGGGGCACACAGATAGCGACATACTTTTTGGCGAAACGCAGGCAGCGTTGCAGAGCGGCCTAGCGTCAGAGCAACACCTATCACATCACCACCTGGCATCAAAGTCAGCGGCGATCGGCGTGAACGGCACCGACGTCGTTCATCCAAGCCTGCTATCAGCCGCCTTGGTTTTGATATGCTTGCGGGAGCCACAAGCTGCACCAAGTGAAACGCAAGACGAGACCATAACCATGATCTGCGGGGACTGAGCTGAACAAGACTCTGGAGTACCTTTTGCGTTGCATCCATCCTCCATCCACCGCTGCTTAAGGAAAACCTTGTCCCTGAGAGACGTTGCGATCCGGCACGCACCGATGCTTCTTTAACATCTTAGGTTGCTCAGCCGCTACGCCTTCAACGCCGTCAGCTGCTATATCTGTATGCTTGGGCGACGCCACCCGCGATGGCACGCGTGGCCTTCACATGCATCCTACAGGGCGACATGTCGTGTGAGGAGCGTCCTGGATGCTTGTGGCGGACGCTGTGTGCCTGACGATCGAGTCTCGTGAGCCTTGTTCTTCAATACAGGAAGTGGAAAACAGCCACCGGACCAGCCGGCTGGACGGTGAAAAGGCTTGCATGGTCTTCACATTATTGCCCATTTCCGCGTCATGACCAGCTCGTGGCCTGTCTTTTCACTTCTCGATTCCCACGGGCGAGACCACGGAGAAAGAGGTCCATCGGAAGCACACTTAAAATAGCCGCCTATGCTAGGCCTGTTGAGGCAAGGGGCCAGCAACGGTGCGGCGACGTGGACAAGCCGCCCGCGCGGCGCGACCACTCGACCCCGGTCGCTCGCCTCCTAGTTCATCAAACCACCTTCATCTCGTGTTGCAGCCCTGCATCCCAGCGTTGCCATTATTGCAGTCTGCTTAGAACCTACACACTCGTTTCCCTGTTCCTTTGCGCCTTTTTGATACACGCATCTTGTACCTTTCACTCTTATCATACACACAGCATTCCCAGGAGTCCCTTTTGTCCATACGATCCCTCGTTTTTCTCTTTCCTGGCTCATTTTCTCCTTTTCACACGCTCGCTATCTCTACGCATTTTCTGGAACGAATCTGAAACGCCTTGTTGTGGAGGCCACTTCTCTTCGCACCCGAGATCCGATTTCACCGCCTGGCATCCTGTGTAGACAACCTTTTTCCCTGTACATTTGACCAAGAGCTTGGAATTCTTCGAATCGCCATCGCTTTGAAGGCGTAAAGGCCTGCACGTACATACAGACATGCGCCCATCCGTGGGCATGCGGGCTTGGGCCGCCGCCGCCCTTCTCATTTCTGGCGCCTGGGCTGCAGATGTCCTTAGCACAAACAGCTTCCAGACATGCTTGGATAACAGCGAGATCACGGTGGACAAACTTGATGTTTCCTACAACAAGAATTCGAGAGAACTCACGTTCGATGTGGCCGGAGAAAGTAAATCGGAACAGAATGTGACGGCCAATCTGGTTGTGACAGCGTACGGCAAAGAGGTCTACTCAAGAGAATTCAGTCCTTGCGATGAAGGCATGGAGGAGATGTGTCCAGGTATGTGCGACAAAAAAGGGTAGGCCTTGCGGTAGTATGTGAGCTGACTGTAAACAGTACCTGCTGCAAAATTCGCATCACGCGGCAAGCAGACCGTGCCCGAAGAGTTCGCCAAACAGATTCCCTCAATAGCCTTCTCAGTCCCCGACTTGGATGGCATGGTTCAGATGTATCTCACAAGGGACGACGACAAGACACAGCTGGCTTGTGTCCAGTCAACTGTTGGCAATGGAAAATCTATGGACATGCCAGCCGTTCAATATGTTGCTGCAGGCATCGCAGGAGCCTCTCTGGCACTCACTGGAATATCTGCCATTTCAGCGGCCGGAACTCCTGGTGCTGCCGCTCCATCTCCCACTTTCGGTGAAGTCTTTGGCTGGTTCCAAAGTATGGCCCTGAGTGGAATGATGAGCGTCAAGTACCCCACGGTCTATCAGAGTTTCAGCAGCAACTTCGCTTTCAGCACGGGTCTGGTTCAATGGGATAGCATGCAGAAAGCTATCGACAACTTCCGCGCCTCCACAGGCGGCAACCTGACTGAAAACAGCTACGATTACCTCAAGAACGCCACACTTGTTTTCGCAAGTGGCGCAAACAGCTCTCAGGCCGGCAGTTTGAAAAAGCGTGCTGTTGAGGGGGCCTTCCTGTTCTTGAGAGACGGCACCAGCGTCAGTGTTGATGGCGAAACTACGGACGTCGGGGGCGGGGCTTCTGATTCCTCAGACGAGGGAGAGTCTGAAAACAAGAACCAGAAGTTCGTCAAGGATATCCAGGGCTACGTCGAACAACTCCAGATCCCGGCACCCAACACCTTTATGACGTTGCTCTTGAGTTTCGCTATTGTTGTCGCCGCCATTATCGTTCTTATCCTACTTTTCAAGCTTATTCTTGAAGCCTGGTCCATGATGAAGCCACTCCCACACTCCATGGAATCCTGGCGCAAGCGTTACTGGTGGCGTCTGGCCAAGGCTATTACCAACTTGATTCTTCTTCTCTACGGCATCTGGACACTCTATTGCATTTACCAATTCACAAATGGCGACTCTTGGGCTGCCAAAGTACTTGCTGGCGTGACGCTCGGCCTTTTCACATCTCTCCTCGGATGGTTCACCTTCCAGATCTGGTCTAAAGCGCGCGAGGCAAAGAAGCAGCTTGGAGATGCCAGCAATCTCTACGAGGACAAGGAAGTGTGGGTGCGCTACTCTCTCTTCTACGACAACTACAAGAAGTCATACTGGTGGATCTTCATTCCTGTCATTATTTACGCGTTCGTCCGCGGCTGCGTCATTGCCGGCGCCCAGAGCAACGGCCTCGTCCAGGCTTCCGGTCAGCTCATCGTCGAAGCGCTTATGCTTTGCTTGCTGCTCTGGGCTCGCCCCTTCAGCTTGAAGAGCAGCAACATCATCAACTGCGTCATCCAGACCGTCCGCGTGCTCTCAGTCATCTGCATTTTGGTGTTTGTTGAGGAGCTCGGTGTCGACAGTACCACCAAGACCGTCACCGGTGTTGTGCTCATTGTGGTGCAGAGTGTCCTGACCGGTGTACTTGCAATCCTCATCGCCGTCAACGCTCTGATCTTCTGCATTAAGAAGAACCCCCACCGTCAAGCCCGTAAGGAAGCCGAGAAGGAGAAGCTCGCTCGTGATCTCGACAACCTCACCCCTCTTGACGCCCGCAACTCGCTTCTCATGGACGACATGGCCCAGAAGAACACCGCCTACAAGGCCCCCATCGTGTCCGACTCACCTTTCGCCACAAGCAGGGACAACAAGGGCCAGTACGACCCTGTGCCACACAGATCCGAATCGCCCTCTGGCGACAGCCACCTCGGCCGCAGCTTGAGCCGTCCGACCGAGCATTACCGCGATCACAGTTCCGACCGCTTGGTCAACAGCGCAGCCAGCATGGGCTACCGAGACCAGTCCGAGGAGAGGCATCCTAGATTACCCGACGTATACAACTACGGACAAGCTAGATAAACGGTGGTCGATGCAAGAACAAACCTTTCACAAAAAGGTGAATGTCAACAATGTTTTCAAAGTCGCGTCAAACGTTTTTACTTGGGTTAGCGATTTTACGCGCGGTGTCGGTGGAGTTTTCCAGATTTTCTTGTTTTTATCTCCTTGCAATTTGTACAAATCGTAAGCAGACTCGAAGCACGCATGCATCATTGTTTATAAGTTTATATGCTAGATTCTTTTGTTGTAGTATCTCTGTTCTTCTCAAAGTGTTGAAATTTGGCATTGCAAACCGTTTATCAGGCAGACTGGATCATTTGGATATATCTATAATTGAAAAGGTTCTAGAACTTACGATTTGATCCAGAGCATTGGCCGCAACGTACGCGTCTTGTCTCGCTTCCACGTGCAGCTGCTTTTCGCCAGGTTCATAGGTTCGTCGCCAGCCAGCGTACATCGTTCATGGCGCAACAGCTGCTGACTTCCCTCCTATGTGGCCCAATGTGCATCGCTTCACGTGGCAAGGCTGGACTTCCAACAGACTCACAGCATGTTTTTTTCTTTGAAAGAGTCAAGGTCGCCACAACTTGTTCTCCATTTCTCAGCTCTTGCGACTGTAACTTAGCTCTCTGAGATGGAACGATCACAGTCGCCAAGTGCGTGCATTCAAGCGCAGCGTTGATTTGGGATGCACGCACTTGGCGATTGTGCTCATTCTGTCCTGTGATTCATTTGATGTGGCTGTGAATGCCTCACTTCATTGGCTGACGCGAATTGGTTAAGTTATATAAATTGTTGATCATATAAATTGAAATAGCATGTGTTCAGAAAGTCAACTGCTTATAATGCTCAGTGAGTCCGAGGGGGGGAGAGAGGGGGTCCGAGGCGTAGGAGGGGTCTATCTCTCGAGATAGGCTATATTCCGGTCGATTTAAAGCCCGATTCGATAGTACCGACCTAAAAAGTCTTTCCCCTAGCGATAGAATAGTACGTAGCCTACTCGGAGCGGTATAATCTCGTAGTTAACGCGAAAAATAACGAATCTATCTAGATCCCGAGGTTCCTCTTTAAGAGACCAAAATACGTAACGTTAAGAGGTTATAAGATATAAGACGAATAGGGTAGTAAGTAGATAGGATTAATATCGTGCCGAAGGTAATAGGATAGGAACTAAGCCGTAATATAACTCCCGTAGCTATCGAATAGTAGGAGACGTCTTTTATCGTCGTTTCGTCTCGTTTCGGGCTCGAATAAGTTAAGGTCGATAACTACTCGTACGTAATCTAATTACTCGTCCATCCTAAAGTCGAGGTCGTATATCGCTAATTCGATCGCTCTTTAGGGGGTATCCACGACGAATTCATATTCTAACTCTTATAGTTATATAATTAGAGGTAGTAGGGCTCTTCCCGAGGCCCCTACGGACTCGATCGTAGTTATCCATTCCTACCGACTAGGTACCTTCTTAAATTTCGTCTTATTATCTTTCGTAACGAGGACTTTCGTAGACCACGACGTACCTAGCGCGTAGCCTGTCTCGTTAAAGTTCTAGATTAAGTTAGAGTCGTACGAACGGGTCCTATAGAGAGTTATAAGCTAATCAAAAAATGTAATTATACGATTACGCGACGTCCCTTCGAAGCGAGCCGCTTCGAGTGATCGCGACGTAATCGTAGCTACCTCTGGATACCGAGAGCGAAACCTATCGAGCTACTATTTGCCTATAGGCTCGGTAGGCGTAGAAGGCGAGGTAGGAGGCGTCCGGGTACGTCGAATTTTGTAGGCTAGTTCTTTCGTAAATGATAGAGTGATCGGGTTCCCGAGGCTTGCGAGTCGTCTAATCTAGCTTATGAGTTCATTCTCTTCGGGTATAGATAAGGCCTGCTGCCTCTTATGAGCTATATTACGTCGTCGCGTTCGTAATACGTAGGAAATCCTTAAGGAAGTCGAAAAAGCCGAAAAAGAGACACTACGAAAAAAGAAGGGTAAGGGTGGTAAATCGCCTACCCCTACGTTTGAAATCGAGGAAGATATAGAGCTAGATAGCGCCGATGAGCTCGCTTAGTCTTATCAACTCTCGACTATGATTCGTAGATATATGACTTTTTAGAATTAAGATAATGGGACTCGTGAGCCGCTTCCCTATCTGAGCCGCTTCCCTATTAGTAACGTTACTTATAGTAGCTTTAATCATACTTAGAGTAGATTTCATACTAGAGTCAGTATATTAAGTTATATAATACCCATATATATTAGCTAATAAACTACTTCCTTATCTAGACTGCTTCCCTATTATCATTGTTATTACTTAACGTCACCGACGGGGAAGCGAGCCAGACGGTGAAGCGAGCCACCTATACTAACTTCTCAACTTCAAAACGTCATATCTTAACGAATAATGGTTCGAATTAAATGAAATTAAGCAAGCTCGTCCTCACTATCTAGCTCTATCTCCTCTTCGATTTCAGGCGTAGGAGTAGGCGATTTACGTCCCTTACCCTTCTTTTTTCGTAAAGTCTCTTTTTCGGCTTTTTCGACCTCCTCGAGGATTTCCTGCGTATTAAGGACATATTTCCCTTTTAGGGCAACGCGTTTACCTGTCTTACGTTCTCGGCGTATCGATAATCGACTCCGGGTCTCGTTAAGCTCGTGTT
>MSJI02000322.1:0-18053 GCA_001931905.2 Cladosporium sp. IMV 00045 | reverse complement strand
TCTACGACAACTACAAGAAGTCATACTGGTGGATCTTCATTCCTGTCATCATTTACGCGTTCGTCCGCGGCTGCGTCATCGCTGGCGCCCAGAGCAACGGCCTCGTCCAGGCTTCCGGTCAGCTCATCGTCGAAGCGCTTATGCTTTGCTTGCTGCTCTGGGCTCGCCCCTTCAGCTTGAAGAGCAGCAACATCATCAACTGCGTCATCCAGACCGTTCGCGTGCTCTCAGTCATCTGCATTTTGGTATTCGTCGAGGAGCTCGGTGTCGACAGCACCACCAAGACCGTCACCGGTGTTGTCCTCATTGTGGTGCAGAGTGTCCTGACCGGTGTACTTGCAATCCTGATCGCCGTCAACGCTCTGATCTTCTGCATCAAGGAGAACCCTCACCGTCGAGCCCGCAAGGAGGCCGAGAAGGAAAAACTCGCTCGTGATCTCGACAACCTCACCCCACTTGACGCCCGCAACTCGCTTCTCATGGACGACATGGCCCAGAAGAACACTGCCTACAAGGCCCCCATCGTGTCCGACTCGCCTTTCGCCGCAAGCAGGGACAATAAGGGCCAGTACGACCCTGTGCCACACAGACCCGAATCGCCCTCTGGCGATAGCCACTTCGGCCGCAGCTTGAGCCGCCCGACCGAGCACTACCGCGATCACAGTTCTGACCGCCTGGTCAACAGCGCGGCCAGCATGGGCTACAGAGACCAGTCCGAGGAGAGGCATCCTAGATTACCCGACGTATACAACTACGGACAAGCTAGATAAACGGGTGTGGATGCACAAACAAACCTTTCAGAAAAGGAGAATGTCAACAATGTTTTTAAAGTCGCGTCAACGTTTTTACTTGGGTTAGCGATTTTACGCGCGGTGTCGGTGGAGTCTTTCCAGATTTTCTTGTTTTTCTCTCCTTGAAATTTGTACAAATCGTGTCTGCAAGCAGACTCGAAGCACGCATGCATCATTGTTCATAAGTTTACACGCTAGATTCTTTTGTTGTAGTATCTCTGTTCTTCTCATCAAGTGTTGGAATGGCATTGCAAGTCGTTTTTTTCAGGCAGACTAAATCATTTGATATCACCATCTATTTTTGGCAAGATCCTTGACGATTTGATCCAGAGCTTTGGCCGCAACTTACGCGTCTTGTCTCGAAATCACGTGCAGCTTAGCTGCTTTTGCTACGTTCCGGTCGCCAGCGTACATCGTTCGTGGTGCACCAGCTGCTGAGTTCTCACTCAAGCTATGCGGCTCATTGTGAAGAGCGTCGTGTGGCGGAGCTGGACTTCCCACCAGATTCATAGCATGCTTGTTTGAGCTGTCAAAGCTGCCAAACTCTGCTCTGCTTCTTCCTATTTTCGCGACTGTTTTTCTCTGTGAGACAAACAATCACAATTGTCGAATGCATGCATCTCAAAGGGGGATTTTTTACATTCAGGAAGCATGAATCTTGCCACTGTGCTCATTCTGTCTCATGCCAATAGCAAGACTGATCAAATGAGATTTGTCGACTTGCTTGTAAACAAGATGCTGTCATGCATGCATCAGCATCAAAAAGCAGAATAGGCTTTTACACTGAAAATTAAAGAACAAAAAAAAAAAAAAAAAAAAAAAAAAAGCACCTGAGAAGTGTGACTATGTCACAACTGATCAGATGTCGAGCGATGTAACTCAACTTGACACATCATAGCGTCATGGGTTATCAACTCAAATCAACTTATTTGAGTGATTGTTCTTTCAAAGTAGCGTCACATCAAATTAGCGTCGCAAAAGAAGCTAGCCAGACCACAAAAGCTGATCAGTCTGATTATATATGAGCATGTGACACGCAGCCACTTGCAATGCACCCCTGGTACATTAAAACTCGAAGTGTCTGTGCATGTTTGCTTGTGATCAGTTTGCATGAGCAGTGGCATTTGCAAACTGGGTGATATGTTCATTGATTGAAGTGAAAGCTGATCACCATTGCGTTAACTGATATGGATAATTGATCACATGATTTGCCTAGAGTTTAAGCTTCATAGAGCTCAATGTCATCTCAACTTTGAATGAAATGCCCTTTCTGCAAAAGTCTGCTATCAAGACTTGCGAAATAGCAGAACTCTGACATTTGTGCTCAATATCAGGCGCATGCCATTCGCATGTCGAGCTTACTACAAATATCAAAGACATGAAATCCTCTGATGGCAATGCCAGTATCGAAAATAGAATAAAAGTAGCATTTCAGAATCATGCAGTTTTTGAACAAGCCAGCTCATTGCGACCTGAAGAAGTATCAATGAACATTGATTTGACCAATAGAGCAAACTGATCATGTAATGACATGTAATCAGATCAGTTCGATATTATTGGATCAAACTCAACCCATGTAAATTAATCTTTTGACTATTGCAAAGAAAATATGATAATGCTTGATGACCATTGAGTGTAAGTACTCCAACATGACTGAGCATGATTGCCACTCCTAGCAGTTTCAACTTGGTCTGACCTCATTTGGTTATAAGCTGGGGAACATACTTTCAGATTGCCAAGGTAAGTTACTCTATCAACTTACATATAGAATACTGAGTTAAATTTTTGATCAAGAAGAAAGATTATGTTGTTGCTTGAAAATTGTGCATATAATCAAGTCAAATTAAAACTCAGATTGGTGTCTTATTCAAGAGTTGCTGAATTGATCATAACAATATAACTTAGTCTCACAAATAATCCAAGTCATGCTGCTCTTCAAAGTTGGTTCATAAGTTAATTGAAATTAGCTTAAGGCTGATCAGCTTGCTAAATAAGTCAATAGTAAGCGCAAAAGAGCAGCAAAAGAATTTTATAACTATCAACAAGAGTTGTGCAGATCATGTTAAGCTACTAATACCTTATAAATCAGTAACAATGTGTTCTCAGCTGGTGTGTCATAATTCAAACAACAAGCTTGCTCAAGTACTCTGAAATGTCTGGCTTTGTTACTTCTCAATCAAAAAGTCATGTAGAGCTTCAATAAAGCACTGATAGAGGGGCCAGGCGTTGTGATCAAGTTGAGTTATGTTTATATGCAGTTCTCAAGCACCAGTATTTTTCATTAAAAGTGAGTGCTAGCTAGCAAATTTGCTGAGCAGCTAAGGGAATTTGCTATAAGCAAATTGATAGCGCAAAGCTTCACAAGCATAGATGGAACGCGCAGGCGCTTTGCAGTCAGCTTGTCTTAGCATTGTTGCTAGAAGCTTTTTTGCCCCATATCATCGATGTTCCTAGAGGACCAAAAGAGCAGGAATGAATCTGAGACGCTCTTCCATCTAGTCAGCTAAAAACAAGTTATTCCATTCTATTGGCATAAACGTAAGTTATAGTTGACAAGAAGTATTAATTGTCTTTTTGCGCCCCACCATCAATAGCTTGTGGATCGCACTAAGATTTCAGACTGATTGGCAACCAGTAGAGCCAGCTATCAACAGGGGAATCTCCCCACGAGACTGCCTGAACTGAGAAAGAGTAACTGTCGATTTTGATGCTATAGTGCAGTCTGCAACTTGTATATCTGGCCACAGGTTGTGTAGCTTTAGAAACAAGATGCTTCTGACAGAGAGCTGGAAATCAAAGTCAAGTGGGGTCAATTGACTTGTTGAAAATGGGATCTTGGGGCGCCAAACAGGCAGCAAAATACCTCTACTGAACTGAATGTTCAATCAGCTGATTAACAAAATTGTCAACTGCATTCCAAATCTGACAAACATAATCTGCTAACTCGAGTAAAACTATTTAAATGATATAGCTATCATTGATCACATCTAAATCAGATCTTTCACTTAGTATCTAGAACACCTGATGTTCTATTTATATGTTAAAATAGCTTAGTAGATCTTAGCTGACATGATGATTTCAACAAATATAGTTCTCCAATATCTAAAAGCATAGAAGATCTTTCTATATTGTTAAAGCTTCCAAGACAACTAGTCGCTATCTAATTAGCTTCACTAACATTATCCCATTGCAGTCACTAAGACAGTTGCCAATTAAGCTGCTAGTACCGCCTTCATTTCCTTAAAACCAATTATCAGTATTGACTTGTGAATAACTACTTCAGTTATTCTGACATAACATATTCAATGTTCTGAGCATTTCAAAATTGAATAGATCAGAGTTGTCTAGTTAATGAAAGCTATATGTAGCTATACTGTTAGCTGGATTACTGCAGATGATTATTGCAGAGACAAGTTTAAATACACTAATGAGATGATTCCTAGCTCAGCTAATGCATAACAAGCACGAAAAGCTTAGATCCAATTTCTATCAGACTCATTGAGTTTTTTTTTCTTGCAATTGACTTACCTTTGTGCATGTATTATGCACATTCTTGATCAGAATGTATTCAAAGACAAAATTACAGATGTTTGATTCAAGCAGACTTGTCTGAGCTAGGCTTGTACTTGGGTGTTTGATCAATTTTTGAATCAAAATTAGCTCAATTGGTTTTGATCTTATTATTCAAACCCCCTAGCTACAGCTAGTAGCGAATTACATGATTGAAATGCATCTGGATTTTGAACATTTTAGCTCTGTGATACAGCTATAACATAAACTTGAAGTTAGAAAAGTTCTGTTTGCATCAGAATGTGGAAACATGCACTTGCACTTCACATCATTCTTCCTTTTGATAAAAACTGCTTTTGATGTTTGAAAGTGAGGCTGTAGTCGAATTGTTTCAATAATAGCACACAGTTTTCAACTCTTGGAAATATGCATTGGCATTTGGGATTAATCAATAAAATATGAAGTGTACGCGATCTACAGAAACAGTAGCTACAAGTGCTTGTATCGACAAATGAGCAGATCAATCCAGAGATCAGAATCTCTAGTCACAATGCAAAAGACTAAGCACTGATAAAGCAATTTGCAAAGCAACACAAATAAAGATTTTCTCATTTGCTCATAGATTCATGCTGCAGACTGAGTAGCACTTCTCATTTTGAGATATATCATCATCATTTCACAATAATTTAGCTAAACATGAACAGCCCGAAGTTTGGCTCAGAGATTCATGATCAACATTTCATAGAAACTTGACATGAGCAACTTGAAGTTTGGCGCAACCTAGAGCATAAGCATGATTGACATGACTCTAATCAACTCCTTCAAATGATCCAACAAAGATTTGCAACATTCTGAATGTTAAGCATTGTTGTCATCAAGTCTCTGACAAAAATGTTATCAATAAGTAAGTAAGAGCCCAAAGACAGTTGAGTCAGTCTGATCATCTATTGCTGCTTACAGAAAGTCAAGCAGAATACTTGAATAGTGCTTGCAGATGTTCCAGTCTGATCATGTCATACTGCACTTCTTGTTCAATCTCATTGTTAAGCGCATTGTAAGCCTTCACTTTAAGGGGCATATCACTTCTTAGCTTCATGATACTTCTGCTATTTCGTATCAAGCGATAAGATCTAGAGCAAAGCACATTGCAACACTTGAGCTTAGACACATTAGACTCATGCTTGCAAGGCATGGGCAATATGAAGAATGGCTCCAAGACGGTTTCAATCTAGCTATCTGTATGCAAGTGAGATCATTCCAGGCTGTGACATATATTGGCATTTGGTGCTCAAGACACAATTCAAATTTCATATCATTTCATTTCATTTGACTCACAGCATTTGTACAACTGACTTTGAGTCACATCAGCATTCATATGCGCCAAATCGATCAAAAACACTGTTGGTACTGATTTTGAGTTATGTTGGCATTTATAACATCTACCAAATTGATCAAATTCTTCTCATAATCAGAAGTCACCCAGCAAAGCAAGTCACAAGCCATTCTCTGCAGATGTGACTCATGATAACTTCATTCAATTTACTAGTAGAAGTAAAGATTTATTTAGTTAATGCATAATACAAGCTACTACAAATTAGTCTGCAAGTGACCTGCCTTTTTAGGCGCAATGTTATTTGAAAAAGAAGCCACCAAGTTCTGAGCAAACATAAAAGCAATTATGCTAATTTCAATTTTACTGAGATCTTCAAGTTGCAACTGCCTGCTGTAAGTCAGCTAAACTCACAGCAACTGCAGCTGCTAATTGCATGCTGATCAGTAACTCGATTGACACATGTATTGGACTTTGCAATTTCTGTCACTCATTTTGCCCAGGATTCTGACTTCTTTGTTCCATAGTGATAATGGGATTGTGGAGACATAGCTTGTGAGTTCACAAAGATAACTTATAAGCTGAATATTTCATTAGCTTGATCATTTCTTTTAAACTTTGGCTTGATCAAACTAAGTTAATGATATATATCAACTGTTCAAGATCTTTGTAATGTTCTGAAATTGCTTAGTAAGTGTGATCAATCAGTTGTCAACAGCTAATCAGTGATAACTAAGCAAAGCGTCTCATAACTGGAACTAGCACCAGGTCACTGCAAGATTTCTACAGCGCCAACACCAGCCCTCCAACAGCCATCAGCGCCCCTGCCATTGGCCCACCAGTGACCACAGCAGCTGCAGCAGCAGCAGCTTTCGAAGTCGACGAAGCAATTGTCGTCTGAGACTGCGCTCCCATACTCTCGGTCGATCTCGCAGACGAAAGACTTGTGGCTGCAGCTTGAGCCAGACTGCTGTACTTCGACTCGGTCAAGTGTATGGTCGTGCTGCAAGTCTGGGACACTGTGCTCGACGCGCTGACATCTGCAGCGCCGACGCAGCAGTAGGCGTTGTCAATCTCGCCGGAGACTTTGCCAGGACAGCAGTAGGTGTGCTTGTCTTTCTTGAAAGTGACTTGGTTGTTGGGGCATTGCTTTTTGTCGTGGTGGGGTCTGATTTTCTGTGTTGATGAGTTTAGCTTGATTGAATATGTGATTGGAATGGCTGTATGAAAGGCTTACAGGTGTGGCATAGGATGAGGGAAAAGCAGCCAACAGGATAGCGAAAATGGTGGTCAGCTGCATGATTGTTATGAAGCTCTGGAGGACTGTTTGATGAGAAGTGATAACTAGATGATGTTGGTTGGGACAATGTCTTGCTGCTGAGAAGCTGCCGAGTGTTGTAGCGACTTTTTCCAACGGGGCATGCGTTCGCAGTGGTTTCATATGCATTGTTACCGGATATACATTCATCGCTCGTCACAGCAGAATCGATTCCAATGCAACACGACTGTCGTGTCCAAAGTATGTGCTATGTACATGCAATCATCTTGGAAAAGCAGTTGTTTCAATGAGATGCATGAGGCGCAAGCGTGGCACATTAAGCTCACGAGAGTATATAAGGTCGTCCAGTCCAATCACATCAGAGTAGCAGGATCGATTGGCTTCCAGGATCTTTAGACACAGTGTAGCTTATGATGCCTGCTGGATCGTTCAGCTCTGAAAGCTGTCGAAGCCTAAACTCGAAGAGCTGAACTGGAAAGCTTGAAGCGACGTCGATGTGCATCTCATTCAACGATATGCCCTGATTATTAGCGCGTAGGATGCGACTAGAGTAAAGCCAGTCGTACCTTAGTCTGGGGTTGGAGAATGCGACGGTGCAAGATCTTCTACGGACTCGGAAGATGTCATGTATGTAGCGCCGACCTCAAAACGCTGGTTGACATTGGTCGAGAACACGACGGATCTTGGCGACGATCTCGACATCACCTTTCAGATGCAGACGGTCCGCGATCCTTTGATTCAAATGAAGCATCGAGGGCAATAGCTGAGGCGTCTTCGTATAACCTACTTGACGGAGTTGTTCGGGGCCACGGATGGACTGTCATCTCTTTTATAGTTGGGGCTGGAGGGCAACAGGAGTTCTTCGTGATCGACGACGAATCGACGCATGAAAGCGCTGAACTTTCATTTGCTATACCTAAAGCTATAGAGTCTGCAAGCAAGTATCACGCAAGCTATCCGCCCATATCTTTTCAAACGCTGAGCACGCGAACAACAACAACAAAATCCCACCCAATAGCGCTAAAATAATCGTACAAAGCCAACAAGAAGACACAACGCCTCAATCTTGACGCATATGACTGGGCAAGTTCCAACCAGCATAATCGAGATGCACGAAAGCCCGGTCGACATTCGGCACACTCTCGATGACATACTGCAAACTCTCGCCCAGATCGTGGCTGTCTCTCAGACTAATTCCCTCGTCGAGCACGATGTCAACTTCGACGTTGAGCTTGTCTCCACTGTGATACGCCTGCAGCCCCTGGATGGCTTTGATCGTCTTGGCGAAGCGCATGGTGAGGTAGAGCAAGATATTGCGCTCATCGGCCGTGGCAGCGGCACCTGTGAGGTTGCGGATGTGCTCGGATGACGTTGATGACCAGCCGATGATAACGTAGCAGGAGAGCAGGATACCACCGAGCGGGTCGAGCCACCAGATGCCGGCGTAGTAACCCACGAGAGGGAAGATGATGGAGAAGGTGTTGAATACGACATCGGTCATGGCGTCTTGGGCAAGGGCTTGCACGGAGCTGTTGGGGATGAGGCGACACCAGAGCCAGCATGCGAATTTGATGACGACTGTGGCGGCCATGATAGCGATGGCAGGGATGGTGAGTGCGACGAGGTTGTGATCTGGACCAGTCAGGCGCTGGAAACCTTCGATGGCGACCTGGAAGAAAGAGAGGACCATGATGACAGAGAAGACGAGGATTCCGACGGGTTCCAGGCGGCGACGGCCAATTGGATAGGCGTATTGGTCATGTCGAGAAATGAGATAGGTGGTGACCCAGACGATTGCGGTAGAAAGGAAGTCGAGGGCTGCGTCGACAAGAGAAGCAAGAACCGAAACGGAACTAGAAAGAGCGACGACGATAAGTTTGAGAATGAGTAAGACGGTGTTCGCGACCAAGTTGAGGTAAATGGCGATAGTGACAATGCGAGACTGAGAATCGGCTTCTTCTTCGGGCTCGAAGTCTGGTGGCATGATGCGAGTGACCTCTGATGTCTCCTCTTCTTCATCGTCCTGGATGGACTCTGCAGAAAGAAGTGGGGTGTTCTCGTCGTTTGGCTTCACGCGGTAGATGTCTTTAGTGCGGACGACCCTGTGTGTTGGCTTGGTGCCATTGATGGCCATCCCATCATCTGGCGGCGAACCAGTAGGCGTTGTCTCTTCTGTCTCTGCGATGGTGGCCGGGACGTCAGGAGGATGCGATCCGCCTTTGTACCAGTCGTGGAGACCTTGCGCGTGGTGGTATTCTTGAATCAGGTTGTGCGGCAGACTGCTGTCTAACAATCGATCGATGTATAGATAGTGTTGTACCAGATGATTGCAGCGCTCGTAATATGCGCGAATCGGTTTCTTCATCTTCTTCAACTCATCCTCTTGTTTATAGTATTGCTCCCAGCGATATCTTGGATTACTATATCCGATCAGTCGCATACTGCGCATCTGAGGTGTCATGAGCAGGTTCAGACGACTCTCCTCCATTGGCTCGCTATCGCTGTCACCCCACATGGGAGTGAAAGAGGAATGCCTTCGTAATTGGCCAGCCTCAAGGTCCTGGAGGTCTGGAGAAGGGCGATCGCGTCCGTCGTTGCTTTGGCGGCCGCCGTTGTCCGAGGAAAAGCTGCTAGGCCGACGACGGTGAGATCGCCTGTCGCTGTTACTGGCAGATCGCGCTGAAATGATACCAGGCAATGCCTGACCACGGGTAGACATGGCGGAATCTCCGTCGTTCACAGGCAGGAAACCCTTCAGCCCGGGGATTCGGTAGCTGCGAGGCGACTCGCGCTCATTGTTGGGAGACTCGGTGTCGCTGCTCATGGTGGAAGCGAGGACTGCCAATGCAGCGGCTGAGCCAATGTCAGCTGCAGTGACAAAGCAGGCGAGGTCTGAGACTCGACGAAGTGATGCGAGTGAGATGTGGTGAGAGGGAAAAGAATGGTTGGCGAATGGCAGTAGAAGCGGTTTGCAGCTCTGCCCTGCAGCTCTACCCCAGGTCTTTCATCCTACCGCGGATTTTCCATGTGCCCATGAAGGCGGCCGAGACAACGGCGTGCACATCCATCCATGATCCGGCCTTCACAGTGGGGCCGAGTTATTCAATCAGAGATGATCTAATCAAGAGATCAGATTTCTCACTGACCTTAGCCCTCTTGTTGGGCGGAGCCGGTTCGCTTATCATGTCTTCATCCAGCCTGATGCAGCCCTCAACACTTCCTTCGCTCCCCCCCTCGAGTCTTCTCTGTGAAGCCTCGTCTGGACTTCACGCGCCCGCTATGAATGCTCAATTAGTTGTGGACAGCTTTTTATCCGCAGACCAGAGCCTATATCTGAAAGCAGACAACTAAACAAGTCTGCGAGTATACCCTCATAAAGCGACTTGCCAAGCCGCTGTTCCAGCCTGCAACTCTCAACCACCTCTCCCCAGATAGCTTCGTCAATACCGCGAAACGCCAGTGTAAAGCACCGTAGATGAGCAATAGATCCCCAACGATCCACTGGTCAATTTGCAGTTGCAACACCACACCTGGGGCCACTCAGGTCGATGGCGATGACGAAGTGTCGAAGCCAGCGAACGACAAACGAGTGTTAGAATGCCATGGCACGAGAACACGGGTTGTTTGGTATTCCGGTACCTACTATCATTAACCATAATAGCCAACGATGCCAAAAATGACCTGTCACATTGACAATCTAAGTTCCCGCGCACGACGACCAGCGGCAAAAGGCTACGATCGAATGCAGACAGCAACTGAGCTGGCGTTTACGAAGCCTTGGTCACGCGCAACTAATATCTAGAACATGTCATGCTAAGGATATACGACAAACGAAGCAATTCTACCTACCATCCATATTGACTGCGCTATCGTGGCTGCTAGACACTCTTTGAGCACACGGTCGAATGCATTGACAGCAACTAAGCTGGCATTTACTAAGGAGTGTTCACGCGCATTACATATCTAGATCATGTCGCACGACAAGCGAAGCAACTCTACCTAGTATCCATATTGGCCGCATCATCGCATTTGCTAAACACTCTTTGAGCAACAAAAAGTTGGCAGTGAATAGTGCAATCGCCTACGCCGATTGCTATAAAAGAACCTTTTCCTTCTCTTGTTTCCAAAACCTCGACATTACTCACACATACCAGTCAAACTACGACTCACACCATCCGATCCTCCAAACAATCTACATTTGCGACGAAATTTCATACAAATAGTACTGCCCTCCCGTTCACACGCTGTACCTTGCGTGCATAGACTAACATCCTATATAGCAGATTAACCACTACAGAACGAAAATCAATATCAGCAATGGACCCACGTGCAGAAGCATTAATCCGGGCCATGGCCAGGGCTGGCGGTCCGCCAATGGGCCCCCCAATGGGCAACCCTATGGCGATGGGCCCTCCAATGGGGCACCCGATGGCGATGGGCCACCCCATGGGAGGAGACCCAAGGGCAATGATGATGAGGCGTGAGATGGCGAGGCGCGCAATGATGCAAGACTTGCGTGCTCGAGCTATGGGGCAAATGATGCGGGACAGGGAAGGGGGCATGGAAGAAGAAGAAGAAGAAGAGGAGGACGAGGAAGACGAGGAGGAAGATGAGGAGGATGACATGGACGAGATGGACGATGGCATGGAAGATGACTCCATGCGGGCAGCGATACGCGACCGAATGGGAGGGGGCATGAGAGGCAGCGTGGCAGGAAGACTGGACCCCCGGCTCGCAGGCCTGAGTCCTGCTGCAATGTTGGGGAGTGGACCTGGAGGCGACCCTCGCATCGCTGCACTCATGGCGATGCGCCGTGAGCGGATGATGGGTGGCATGGGCGGTGGCATGGGTGGAGGAATGGGAGGGATGATGAGAGGTCCTCCTGGAGGTGACCCGCGCCTCCTTGCGCTCATGGCAATGCGCCGTGCGCGTATGCTTGGGGCTATGGGTGGCGGTATGCGTGGCATGATGGATCCCAGGATGCGTCGCCCTGGTCTCTGATTGTCCATCAAAGGGCAGCTTCTGACGCCTGGTTCAAGATCTGTGATACTCTGTCATCGGTTGGGAGTTTATTAATCTTCGGATAGCATGTTAAACTGAGTCTTTATATCAATATCAACATAGTTCTACAGCTCACTTCATCGTTTTCGATAGATGTTTTTAGCACCATGAGAACAGAAGAATAACCTGTTGGGTCACTTGGGCCAAATCTCTGCAAGTCATTCGAGAGTTGGTTTGCCTGGAGCAAATGTAAACAGCATGGTCTCCAAGTTTCTCTTTCTAGTATTGATGGTCTTAACTCAGTGCGCCACGTGGGTATTTCACTTTTGCCTTGCTCTTCATCGAACGGCGACGAGCAACGCCACTTGATGCAGTCAACGACAATCAATGCGAATTACATGTATGTGTTGGACGCAGACAACGTCACCACTTGGTAAAGCAAACATTCCCCGGTAACCGTCGAAGGGGTGGTTCATTGTCGTTGGTATATAAGTTTGCTCATGGTATTCAAGCTGCTCCAACCTTGCAGATTTCCCGATTGTCAATCAATCACGATTTGGACAAGCTCTTGGTTGCTGAGAAACCTTCGCCCCGCAACAACTAATCGATTCATAAGGCAATCTTTCGTTTGAAACGACCTGCCTCTCGACATCATGGACCCAAACATGGCAGCAAACCTCATGAATGGCAACTCCAACACCCCTCAAGACTCAAACCAACAACCCCAAGCATACAATGCTCCCCAGTTCCCTCAACCCAACTACGCTCCTAACCCTAACGCCAACCTTCCCCAGCCTCCACCCACCATACCAGCACAATCGCCCACACCATCCGCCTCCTCGGTAGCAAGCAGCACCTCACCCCCCTCCACCAGCACCCCCACCCCACCCAGCAGCACCAGCGGCAGCGGCAGCAGCAGCAGCGGATCCAACGCGCCCTTCGACCCCTTCAACGCCTGGACATTCAATAACAACAACAACCCCTTCAACTCCTGGCCCTTCACCAACAACAACAACCCCTTCGCAGGCATGGGCCAAAATTCGAATATGCCCATGTCCATGCCAGGCATGCGAATAACCAACAACCCCGACGGCTCCAAGCACATCAGCATGGGGCCCGGCATGGACATCGTCGAAAGCCCCGACGGGTCAAGCCACGTGAAAATGGGCGGGATGGAAATCTCCACTGGGCCGGGAGGGCAAGACGTTTCCTTCTCGGGAGGGGCGGGGTTTCCTGGGTTCTCGGGTGGAGGATTCCCTGGATTCTCCGGGGGAGGGGAGGGTGCAGGTGGATTTCCCGGCTTCCCCATGATGGGAACAGGAGGCCAAGCGGGACGTGGCATGAATGGCTGGCCGTTTGGCAAGAATGGCCGACAAGGCGGTGGGAATCCCTGGGCGGGTGGCGGTATGCCTGGGAGTCAGAATCCGTGGTTGAATCGCAATATGCCCGGTATGGCGCCTGGTGGGAATCCCTGGGCGGGTGGTGCGCAGAGGGGGCAGGGACCTAGGGGGTGGACAAGGAGGAAGAAGTGAGGCTGTTGTTAGTCCTTGTGCGACTGGGTCGGTGAGTGAAAGATAGGTCGAAGGAGAGGTGGTGCGCGTTTGAACAAACGTGAGTTTATATTTATTCTTTTTGCAAGGCGTCTATGGTGCTCCAAAAGCATTAAGCAGTGAGGAAATTTCCGTGAGTCGCAATAAAAATTAAGCGAAAACAAGATCAACGAGAAAAGGAAACAAGAGATTTTGTAAGCATGCGCAAGACCACAAAATGGGAAGCAGACAAGGAAAGGTAAAGACAAGCTGTGTCAGCGCACTCACTTCAGTGGACTCCAAGGGTGACCACACATCAGGTTCGCGATTAGATGTACTTCAGCTTCTTCATCGCGGCAACGCAAACGGCCGAGAAGGTCAGAATGACGCCGACAATACCAAACCACCATCCGAGGCCGCTGGCATCCTGCCCGGGAACGTGAACGTTCATACCGAAAAGACCAGCGACCAGGTTCAGCGGCACGAGAATCGTAGCAAGCACCGTGATCTTACCGAGCAAGACGTTGCTGCGCCCGCCGAGTTCGATGTGCGCCAGCTGGACCTGCGACAGGTGGTTGGAATGGGCGCGCGCCAGCATCTTCTCGAAATGTGCCAAGTTGGACATCATGGTAACGACGTGGTCCTGGACGTCGGACAAGTATAGGCCGACGTCTCCGCGCGGCGCCATGGCGTATGATTCGTTGCATTTCTTGGCGAAGCCTTTGATGACATCGGCCTTGCCTCCGAGGAGGCGCAGCAGAGTCATGACACGCTTACGACAGCTGCCAAGTTGGTGCATGATGGCGCGCGAGTCCTCGAAGCGAGAGGTGAAGATGCCGTCTTCAATGGCCTCGGACTCGTGCTCGACATCGGTCAGGACCGGGGCGAAAGAGTCAACGATCTCGTCGATGAGAGCGTAACAAATCCAGTCGGCAGAGAGGTTGACATAATCACGCAGGCGACCAATACGCTTGCGGACGTTGGCTGCGTGCGGGTTCGGGCAGAAAGAGAAAGTCAACAAGCCCTCGCGGAAAACAACAGCGTAGATGTTGATAGGCTCAAGATAATCCTCACTCTCTTTGTCCAGAGAGTAGAAGGACCTGAAGCACAGGAAGTAGTAAGACTTGAATAGCTCCACCTTCTCGCGGGTTTCCTGGGTCGTAATGTCCTCGCGTGTCAGAGGGTGGACGCGGAAAGCACCGCAGATGGCGAAAACTTCCTCTTCGGAAGGGTTGAGCATGTCGAGCCACCAAACACCTCCCTCTGGGCCGAGCTCGAAGATGTCGCGGAAGGTCTCGTCAGGCATGAGCAGCCCACCAAGCTCGGGCGCGTGAACAGTCTCATCAATCTCGGAAGAAAAGAAGGTGAACCTGTTCTGAAGCTCGGAGTGGCTTGGGACTCGCTGGATGTTCTCAGACGAAGAATCGGGGCCAATCTTCTCGTTGCGCTCGGCTTCACTAGTGGTGATCTCCGTGAGGCGCCTGTCATCGTCCACCGAAGCTTTGTGAACTCCCTCGCCGTGCCTAAGGTCGTGGAAAACCTTCTTGACTTGCTCGTTCTGCTGGGTGAAGCGAGGCATGAACGGATGGGCAACGGGAGTCTTAGTGTGCGTCTGTGCGACAAATTCCTCGAGATCCTCGAAGTCGATGGTGTAGGTGTTGGTAGGCTCTTCCGGGGGGAAGCAAACGTCCTCCTGGATTGAGCTACGAATGGAAGCAACATCAGTCCTGTTGCCCGCGGTACCATCGTCGCCACCAGTGCCGCGGCGACGCTGGTGGGTGGTGTTGGAAGCAGTACGCTGAAGGGTCAAGCCTTCGATAGAGCCTTGCTTGCTGTTCATGGTACCTGCCCTGCCCCTCTTGGGTGGAGCAAAAGCATCGACAGAGTTGGGTGGCGACGAAGACCGAGACCTAGACGAGTTCCTCGAACCTGCATGACCGCCATCAGTCTGGCGAGCATGGGCAGGACGCCTGAACGTGTTGCGCCTAGCAGCGATCGGGCTGTTGCGCGAGTTGCGACGCTCACGGTGCCATTTCTCGTCAGCAGTAAGCTGGGAGCGCCTGGAGCCAGTCGAAGTGTTCGATCTGATGCTCTTAGAATCATCAATGATGGCGTTCTCCAACTCGGTTGCATAGTCCTTTGCCGCGGAATCTGTGGGTGCAAGGCCAGTAGGTGGCTCAAGATTCGGGCGCGACGGCCCTCCATTGCTAGCGATGCTGGCAAGCGTGCCCCGGCGACGTCCCTCGTGCCTAGTGTCCAGAGGTGGCGGCAGACTCTCAGCCTGGTTGCGGTGATCATCAAGGTTCGGCTCCGGAGTGCTGTACCTGGTGTGAGACCGGTCGGAACGTGGCGTGAACGACATGGTTGCGGTTTTCTCGTGCTTCGGTGTGTCTATTGATATTCTCTTGCGTATTCGCAGCTTTTTCCAGTGTTTTACCGGCGTGCCCAAAGAATGTCGTCCGCCTCGTCTTCAGCGTAAAGGGTGTGATCCGGCAAGACCACAGCTCACAAATTCGCACCTTTCTGGCGCTTTCAGTTATCCCATCGAGTTAGTTCCAAGATATCAGATCCTCTTCCTGCGTGTATTGCGTGATTCATCCAAAGCCAGCCAAAGTTAGGGTGGCTGCTTGATATCCCCTCCGCACACGAACCAGCCGGGTCCGAGTAGAGGGCGGATGTGGGTGAACCCGTAGCCTTGATTCCCCGCCAACTTGGTGGTGTTAGTGTGGTGAGAGTTGCGACGATGCGAATCGCGCGAGTCGAAGTGTGAGGGCGAAGGTCCAGCCAGAGTTGTTACTCTAACGGGGTGGTTGCCGTGTGAGAACGAGGTGAAAGATGAGGTCGAATAGCGACCGTCAGAAGTGACGAGATCGGGTAGTCAATGCATGTAGCAGCGACGAGCGTCAAGATGGTGAAAATGTATTGTTTCGTGCGGTATGACTGTCCTCTGGGAGGTTGTGACGTTGGAAGCAGGGAAGGAAAGAGGAGAAAGAAGATTTGCTTTACCGGCCGGCTTTGCCAGGATTGCTCGCTCAGGCTTGCTGGGGTTTGGGGCGTTGCTCTGGGCCTTTTACACGTGCCGATCTTGATTGGCCGGTTGGGACGGCTCGTTGAAATCGCTGGATGAGACAGGAGAAATTGATTAATGCATTATTGACTGACGGCCTGCATGACCCATGTAAAATCTCTGCCTTACGACTGGCATGTGCTGATGGTATACAGTCTATGACCAACACTACTTCGGCGTGGAACACCTGTTTGGTACTTAGCCGTCGTCACCCAACCCATCGCCCGTGCCAAGCTCAACGCCAAACTCGCCATCGTGGTACCCGCGCATTGTCGTTTCTCGCCCCGAACCGTGCCGTCACATAGGGCAGTGGTATCAGCCAGCTGTATCAACTAGGCCAGGGAAGCTACTACGGAGGTACAGTACTTGTTTGAAAGACCTCAGGCACACTACACCATACAAGCGACTGAACACATTGTCGGCCGAGCTCTCGATCGACGAGCAAATACCACCACTTGACCTCAAGCCATTTCCTCAGTCCGACTAAAAACACTCCTGTCATCATGGATGCCCTTCTCGACAAAGCTCGCGACATCTGGGAGGGCGAGATTGTAAGTAATGTTTAAAACTGACTATGCTTGATACACACTCACACACATTCAGGACTTCCGCGGACAGAGCCTCGCCGACTTCTTCACCACCTTCATCCTCGTAGCAACCAGCATCATCGCCGTCCTCGTCGGCTTCACAGCACAGGACATCTACAAAACACTCTACATCGGACTGAGCGGCACGGCGCTTACTTTCATCCTTGTGGTGCCGCAATGGCCTTACTTCAACAAGAAGCCAGAGCCGTGGCTGCCTGCGCGCGTTCAGAAGGCGAGCTCAGGAAGCAGGCCAGACTTGGGTGGAGTGCAGATCGAGGTTGATGGGAAGAGGGTCGGGTAGGGTTGTCCGATTGAGGGGAAGGAGGAGACAATGTGATACGGCTCAAGGCGCGTGATAAAGTATGAAATTGATTTGTTCTGCTGGCTACTCAAGCTGGCTTCCTCTGGTTTTTGGGGGTGTCCTGCGCTCATAAATGCGCAAATAGTGCGCGTATCATGTTGTAATTTGTCATGATAGCAGCTTCCCTCATAGTCAAATCTGTGTATGACTCCCAAAGCAAACGCCGCCCATGCTCATAGCCCAGTCCCTTGACGCCTCGCGTAGGTTGTGAAAGCTGGTATCGTGAATGTATTGTCCTTAACCCGTCATCGCTATCGCTTCAGCGACCGTACTTCTGGAACTCCCAATCGCGGTTGTCCAGCGGACAGACTTGACGAGTCTTCAGCCAGCGTGAGATGCAGTGGAAATGGAAGGCGTGCTGTGCATGTTTTGTTAGCACGACCTCGTTTGTATGTACTGAGGGCAGATGATCTTACGTTACAGATGCCCCACGCTACCGTACACTCTTCGCTGGTGGTGGAGCCTTGGTTGGCCTGGCAGTCGATACAGAGGTCCATGATGTGGTTACGGCAGATGGCGCAGTTGTCGACGACAATGTCCCACGCCCAAAGAGCGACAGCATTCCACTACATGAATGTGTCAGCAACCCAGTCCATCC
>MSJI02000321.1:744-22564 GCA_001931905.2 Cladosporium sp. IMV 00045 | reverse complement strand
AGGAAGAAAAACGCACATCTTGCTCAGCTTCGACTGGGCACCACCGGCAATCTTCTGGGTGCGCAGAGCCACGAGCTCCTGCTTGAGCTCATCGAGCTGCTTCTGGAGATCCTCCTTGTTCTTGCCCCAAAGCTGCTGGGCTCTGACCTTGCCGGACGACTGTTCACGAAAAAACCACCAGTCAGCATTTCCTCCTCATTTTCCAGATGTGCGCAGACGGTCGGTGTTTACCATTTTGAAGGATTGTCGGGTTTGTGGTGGTCGTTATCGTCGTCGAGAGTCGCGGGTGGTCTCGGTCGTCGTCGTAGTCGCTCCGCAAATTCAGAGATTGGGCGTGTGTTGAGAATTCTTGGCTTTGTGTGCGGCGGTGCCCCAAGCGCGGAAGTCTTCCGACGCTAGTCCCGATGCGTTCGGCTCGTATCTGATCATGAACTTCGACTCTCGATTGATGTTACATTTAATCACTGGCTCCGGCTCTTGATTACCCTCATATTTAATCACTGGCTTCGGCTCTTGATTGCCATCATTAGTGGGTAGGCTCGATTCGTTATCAAGCCTGCACCTAGAGGTGGCATTTGATTATCTTCATTTTACAGTAAAAGTAAGGAATCGACGGTTCTACTGTAAGTCTCTATGGCAAGCGAGCCTAGCAGTCATTGCTGTGTACAAGAGTGTCACTGCGAGGATATCGAAGCCCACTTCATTGGCGACTGGTGACTCGACCCATGATGCAAAGAAATGAAAGAATCTCACATGCAGTCGCTTGAGTGCCATACGGATAGCCATCAACTTAACGAATGCTTGCTTTCTTGCCGATTCATAATGCAGCCATGGCGCGTGGTGATACCCCTCCAGAAGCAGGCTCAAAAAGGTGAAGAGTCAACTGACTCTGTTCTTGTGCCTAAAAACTGATGGGTAATCAAGAGCCAGAGCCAGTGATCGGAAATGGAAACCTAGAGCCGAAGCCAACGGTAAGAAATGTTGACTAGGAGCCGAGGCCAATAGCCAGGTAAGGGGGATAAAAATCAAGAGTCGAAGCCATTAATCGGGTGTGTGAAGAGGATGAAGGGGAGACCAGAGGCTGGTGCGGACTGAGTGCGTCTACCATTTTGCCCTAGACTTAATCGTCCTCCTCGTCCTCATCATCATTGCCCATCGCAGTTTCGTGAATCAACTCCATCTCCAGGCCAGTTGCCTTGGGTTGGTATAGCTCCGTCGTAGGACGCTCGTCGACAATCGGTACCTGCGACGACGACTGGGGCGTTGGTACACCAGACATAACTTGATCAGCGTCCACTTGCCGGGTAATCAGTAGCCAGACGCTTGGATGCAGGTTCCTCAGCAGACGTGTCAAGCGGACGCAGACGCTTGGATGCAGGTTTCTCAGCAGACATGTCAAGCGAACGCACACCCTTGGGTGCAGGTTCCTCAGCAGACGTGTCAAGCGGACGCAGACACTTGGATGCAGGTTTCTCAGCAGACGTGTCAAGCTGACGAGCTGGTAGGGGGTAGCTCGACTAAATACACAATCAGTAAGAAGATTCAGGATATCACAATGGCGAAAGATGAGATCCTTGTATAAGATACCCGCGGTTGACCAGTGACGGCTGGCGTGCGCTCTACGCTCTGCTCATATGGGGCGCTTTCCATACTGAAGTCGTTCTCGAATGTGATCTTCCACGTCCAGGTAACAAAAGACCAGGTCGCCAAGACTGCATCGCCAAAAGGAGGAAGCGTAGGTCGAAATGTTACCGTCTCGGCTGGCTTCGATGGAGGATGCGGCCCGAGAGATTCCTTACACCACGTAGTCGTCTGCCATTTCTGGTCAACGAAAGACCAGACGATGGTCTCTGCCAGGAGTTTACCAGACGTTCCTGGAATTGAGGGACGATGCTCCAGAGGTGACGGGAACAGTGCGAACCCAGGAGATCGCGAGACTGCTGAGACAGGCGTGGGAGTTTCAAGGGCGACCTTGTTCGACGGTTGCTTGTCAAACAGCCTTGCGGCGTTTGGTGTACTCGTCCACACCCAAGCTCGTCAACAGCTTATCATGCTTACCGGATGACTGCTGTTGCTTGTGCGTCATGTCAGGAGGGTCGAGGTATTTGCGCGGATGGGCGCGAATATCAGCGTTGAGAAAGTCACCTTTTCTGCGGAGTTGATCCGCAGTCTCACCTTCCCAGTCGGCCTTGACGTTGTCCATAGGCTCTGGGAATACTGCTTGTTTTTTCTTATATTTTACCTCGTCACGATCTTTATATGGAGGGAGATTGTAACCGTCCCTACTCCGAGTCATCATGGTGGCCCACTGCGCGTCGTTCATGGGCTTGGTGTGTAAGACACACTCGGCTTTCCTACCAGCAAAGTGACGGCATTCCGAGCAGGGATCATTGTCATCAGGGCGACCTGCCTTGTCGCACTGCAGAGCCTTCTCGCAGCACCTTCTACATGATTGAGTTTTAGGGAACTCAAATTGAGTCTTGTCGCGCGCTGAAGGATCAAGATTCGAGTGGTGATTCAGTCCACAACTGCCTGGGCATTCTCCAGTCGCCCACTTTGGGCATGGTTCGATTGAATTATTGAACGTATACTCTTGGGCATCCATGTCTTGTTGCTGTATGAACGTAGGTTGAGCTGTATACGTGTTTGCGTCAATCCGTGGATGTGTGAGTACTTGATCAATTGCGTGTTTGTCGAGAGAACGTTCTTTGTATAAGGTAATCGCGAAATAGACTTTCAAATCTGCGCTAGCGGATCGCGGAACAGATGACGCGCCACTCGCCTAGCAGATTCTCGCTAGAGATTCCCGATGCGGCAGGATGCTGGTGTTCAGTCGCCGACTACAGTGAAAGACGGGGCTGAGGTGTTGGTAAGGCGGTTAGAGGACTTGCATTCTCACTTGCACCCTACACATCACACCACTTCACTTCGCTTGTGAGAGTCACCAGACTCGCATCTCAACAAATATGGCTGCTGCAGGAGCGACCTGGGCGCAGGTGCGGCAGCAAGCAAGAGCAGCAGAAACACAGGTCGGTGAAGAGCAGATGGATGAAAGAGTGGTATTTCAATGGGTATACTAACACAACCCTCTAGACCGAATCGCTCTTCCACACATATGCGCAATTCGCCGCCAAATCAGATGCAGATCCAAAACCAAGCGAAGAGGAGCAGAAAACAGAAGAGCAGCTAAACGAGATCCTCGAAAAGGTGCGTCTCTCTCCCACACCATACAGTCCGCCGGTATATTGGTCGCAGCCTACGATACCACATCCAAACACAATATCTATAGCATAGTACAACCCAACTAACCCTCCCACCCAGCGCGCATCCCTCATCGCCCAACTCTCGCGCATCCTCGACTCCGAGCCCACAACCTCCGCTCTCAAATCGACCAACCTGGCCCGCCACCGCGAAATCCTGCAACAACACCGCACCGAACTGTCGCGCTTAAAATCCCAAATCTCCACCGCCCGCGACCGCGCCAACCTCCTCTCCAACGTGCGCTCGGACATCTCCGCCTACCGCGCGCGCGACAACCCCGAGTCCGCCGAAGCGGACTACATGCTGGACGAGCGGCGGCGGCTGGACAACAGCCACAACATGACGGACGCGGTGCTGAGCCAGGCGTACGCCGTGAATGAAAGTTTCGCACTGCAGCGGGAGAGTCTGAGCAGCATTCAGAGGAGGATTACCGGTGCTGCGGCGCAGATTCCGGGGATTAATGGGCTGATGCAGAGGATTGGGAGTAAGAAGAGGAGGGATGGGATTATTCTGGGGAGTTTCATTGCGTTTTGCTGTTTGGTGTTGTTCTGGTTTTGGTGAGGAGGAGGAGGAGGAGGAGGAGGAGGAGGAGGAGGAGGAGGAGAGATTGACCTTGCGATCTTTGTGCTTTTTGTTTCGTTTGGGCGGCGAGGCGTTTGGTGTTTCTTCATCGTTCATTTCGCATCTTGCTCTGCAGAGTGGGTGTTTCTTGGATCTGGTCTTTGTCAAGAGTATAACCGGTTATGGACCGTGCAGCTATTGTACATTATCTATCTCGCACGGCGCCTGTCAGGAAGCCACAAAACATCAGAACACAGGGCGCTCCGTTCCCCTTGCCGGAGGGTATCTCAATGGAGAATCCTCGCTTTTGGACCCACTGCGCCGCCGAAAACAGCACTGCCCAGAGTGTCATGCAAGGAAACAGCGAGATCCGGTAGGGGATGCAGATTTTGTTCGCATGTACATTCGGTACAGTATGTACAAATGGATACAGAAGAGATGATTAACAATAAGTAGGAGCCATGGCTTGCCCACACAGCCACAACAGCAAGAAGAAAGAGAAATTCGTCCACAACATCATCGAGCAAGCAGTCTCAACCGCTATCTCCGAATCAGGACGCAAGTCACTCAAACCGGCGAGCTTGAAAGCCAAACATGACCCGTGGAAGAGGCGCAGTCCGACCTCTTCTCCCATAAAAAAGGAGCACAAGCCCAACAGGTCCAAAAACAACAACACACCATTTCCCATCCCTCAGAAATACTTCTGCAACTGCTCCTCATCCAGCTCTGCCGCGATCTCCGGATCGACATTCGCCGGAATATTCACACCAGGCGACGGATTCGACGAAAGCGGCTGCTCCACCACCGCCGCCCTCCCCTCTGCGGGCGAAAAAGGCGGTCTTGACGAGCGCCTCCTCTCGTCGATGAAACCGGGTTCGCCGGCGTCCACGGTGCTGGAATGGCTCATGGCGCGCTTGCGCCTTTCCAGCAAATCCGCCGTCCCGTAAGGTGACTCGCCTTCGCTCAGAATCTGCTGGTGCGCCAGCCACCAGCGCTGCCGGTCGTCTTCGGCTAGGAGGGGCTGCTGGTTCCATTCGCTCGTTTTGGCCGAGTACGGCATGGTGGCGTAGCGCTCTTGCAGGCGCTTGACGACGCGGTCGACGGGTTCGGAGGGAACGCTGCTGGCGCTCTCGCCTGTCTGCGCGGCTTGTTGCGCGTGGTAGAGTTTCGTTAGGGCATCGTAGAGGACTGCTTCGGTGTTTACGAGTCGGGTTTCGAGGACGGCGAGGTAGCCGACTTGGGGGCCGCGTTGTTTGGCTTCGGGGTAGTGGCAGGTGACTTTTGCGTCGATGCAGTGCGTGCACGAGGGGCTGGGAGGGGTGTTAGTTGATGGTGGTGTTGTTGTCGACATGGCCATTGAGACGGTGGCGAAGGCGCCATGGAGCGAGCGACGACCATGGATGGATGGGGAGGAAGGGCTTACAGTTTGCGGTCACACTGTGGAAGGATAGAGGACTATATTAGCAAGACCGTAATGTCCAAGTAATTATTCCTCCCTCTTAGCCATTTTTACGCGAGCTTCCCACCCCCAAGTCCTGGCCTTACCTTGGTCTTGCGCCGACGGCATACCTCGCATGACAGAGGGTTTTGCTGCGCGGACGACGACGACGATGAAGGCTACAAAATCGCAGCCGAGGCAACCTGGTCAGCCTAAGAGAACACTAGAATCCCACACCGAAAGGCGCAATGTGACCGGCGTTTTTCACATGAGAGCCATCGGCAACAGGTGATCTCTTTTTAGTTACATACGGGATCTCTGACCTGGGCAAACGCTTGAGAGGGTTTTGACATGACGCGGCGCGCGTATCTCGTTCTGGAGGGGTGTGGGTGGGCGGATGGCGCGGAGGGCGAAGTCGAGGCGGACGATTGTCACGCCGAAGGAGAAATTCCCCGGTTATGAGAGGGCGGCTTTTTGTTTGGGCGGGAGAGAAGACCGAGAGACTTGCTTTGGAGACATGAATCCTTCCGAGGTTAAACTCTGATTTTCCTTGGTACTTGATTCTACGACAGCTCTCGATTTTGATTTCTATATGCATGTGGTTGGTGGCAATGCTCCGGTGTTTTACAACATCAATCAATTCGTGAGGACTTGTATCTTGCATTGTATTGTATATAACCACCAGCAGAGATAATCGCGACCATCCTGCTGAAAGTTTTTTGCGCCATTTATCCGGCAGTCTTTCAAGTACCGCGAATGCAGCCATCGTATAGCACAGCACATAGACATCGCTTGCTCCAATATGCCAATATGCCGATTATCGAGTAACAAACCATTTCTCGCCTTTTACGCCGTTCCCTCTTGTCCCAGTGCGCCTGGTCTAATAACAAGTACTTTTAACATCTTTGTCGTGCGGCGATAAGTCCTCAACTCCACGCATATTGGCTGGGTTCGCATTGAGAAAGTCCGCTTCGAATTTAATGATCCTCTTGCCGTGAATCCCTTTCCCTTTGGGTATCAATCCAAGACGATCCTCAGAGCGCAGCTCAAGTCTCCACCACCATCTCGTCAGCGACACCCTCGTTATCGCCAAACAGCCCGGCGATCTTGAAAGGCTCCGCCATCGTCTGCACAATCGTGACCTGCGACTGACCCTTGCCCTTGCCCTTGGGATCCGCCTTCTTCGTCTCCTGCACAGTCGGCAAGCGTACTCTGTCCTCGTTGACATCGTTAAGCACGACGAGCGACGCGGCGTGCAGGTTCGGCACACCGCCTCGCCCAAGCCTGCCGCGCTTCCTCGCAACGTCAACCAGGAATCTCGTCGGAAGGTCGCTGTTGGCTGTGACGATGGGAGGGAGTTGGTAGTAGTCGATCAAGCGCTGCACGCCGTCCTCAGTCTGCTGCATGCGCTCCATGAGCGCGGAGACGGCTTTGATGGGGTCGGCGAGCGCTTGCTTGGGCAGAACTTTCTTCGCAGGTTGTGCGTTGGGTGCCTTCTTCTTCTCGTCCGCAACACCGCCCCAGCCTTCCTCATCGTCGTCATCCTCGTCGTCCTCCTCATCATCGTCATCCTCGTGTGCCATAGCCCTCGCTTGCGCCGAAGCAAGCAGCGCAGCCATAGGATTGCTGCCATCATCCTCCACATCCATATCGGCATCCATCTCGACCTCGTGCTCGAGCGCGCCCGCAGCAGCACGTCCACTAGGCCCCGGAAGCGGCTCGTCGACAACCGCCTTGCCCTCTCTGCGAGCCTTGGCCATCTCCCTCCTCTGCAGCTGCTCCTCCTCGTTTTTGCGCTTGCGCTCCTCGATCTCGGCCAGAATCTGCGCCTTGAACGGCAGTGCGTTGGGGATGCCCGGGTCCTTCTTCAGCCGGCTGCGCCATTGCGGGTTGTTCTTCGCCGCTTTGCGGTCTTTGCGCTGCTTCTCGGCGGATTTCTTCTTGATGTTGTGCCGCAGGCGCGTCGACTGGCGCTTGCTTGTGGGCTTGCCGACCTTCATGGTTGGCAAGTGTTGTTTTTGTTGTGGTGGTGTGGTGAAAGGAATGGGGTTTTGAAAACCGCTTCCGAACGAACGATAAGATCTAGAGCAGCGAGGCAACTTTTTTGGGTGTGAAAGAGTTTGGGACCCGCTTTTTTTGGGCCGGGCTTTGAATTCTGCCGCTGAAGCGGTGAGGTGGCTGTCTACTCTTGTACATACTCACAAATATAAATGCAGATCAACCCACTGTATAACATGTCGATCTCGAACACATTCGATCAAACGTCAGCATGTAAGGTCTTAGCTGCTGATGGAAAGTATTGTCTGCAATCTGCTATTTAACCCACTAGATGTATGCTACCAACCACAACCCCTTAAGATGTCCAGTGCGGCACCTGGCCTTTATCACCGATATCCCCCTCAACAACCCCAGGAACATCATTCTCAATCTTCCCCGGCGTAGGCCTCTTGAAATGCGGCTTCAGCCCCTCCCAACTCTCAGCGTTATAATCCGACTGGACCTTCTGACACTTCTTCAACCCCCAATCCGTCACACCAACCATGAAGCACGACTCAAACATAAACGCCATACTCCCCTCACCAACCTTCATAGGCTTCAACTCCGCATTCGACGCCTTCTCGTGCGTCGCCGCATCCGGCCCGTGAGCGGACATGACGTTGTGCAGCGACGCGCCGGCGGGCTGGAAGCCGCCGCCCGTCTTCGCGTCGTACTGCCCGTGGATCAGGCCCATGAACTCGCTCATCGTGTTGCGGTGGTACCAGGGCGGGCGGAAGGTGTCTTCCTGCACCAGCCAGCGAGGAGGGAAGATTACGAAGTCGGCGATCGCGGTGCCGGCGTGGTCCGACTGCGCCGTCAGCACGGTGAAGATGCTCGGGTCCGGGTGGTCGTAGCTTATGCTGCCCATGGTGTTGAAGCGGCCCAGGTCGTATTTGTACGGGTAGTAATTGCCGTGCCAGGCGACTACGTCGAAGGGTGTGTGGTTCTGCTTCGCTGCGAAGAGGTGGCCGGCGAATTTGGATAGGATGGTGTAGGTGTTGGTGCCGTCGTTGTTCTCGATGAATGAAGCGACGGGCGCTTGGAAATCTCGAGAGTTTGCCAGTGCATTACTGCCCATGGGTCCCAGTTCTGGCAGCGTGAAATGGTTCTGATACAGCTCGCAGATATATCCTCGAACAGGCCCTTCCGGCAGGGTGACGCGATACCGAATGCCACGCGGGATGACACAGATCTCGTTGGGCCGCACGAGAAGTCTACCCAACTCTGTCTGGATGTCGAGCGCGCCATGTTGCGGCACGATGAGGAAGTCGCCGTCCGCGCTGTAAAATGCGTCGTTGGCATCCATGTCTTTACCAGCGGCGTAGATGAAGATGCCCAGACCACTCTTCACGGTAGGATCGCCCGCGCCGGCGACTAGATGAAGCGCGTGCACCCAGTCCACGGACTCGTCCAGGTCGAAGGGATCCCATCTCAGCTGGTTGGGTATCTGGTGGATCTTCTCGTGGGGCTTGTTCTCGGGGTTGGTGTTGTAAGTCGAGCTTTCTCTGGGCTCGAAAGGTGAATGGGCGCTGGCTGGCAATATGCGATACAGCCAGGTCTGCTGATTTTCATGCCTGGGTGCCGTGAATGCGGTGCCGGATAGTTTCTCGTTGTAGAGACCTAGAGGCGCTTTCTGTGGGTTGTTGGCTCCGATCGGCAACGCTCCCTCCACTGCTTCTGTCTCGTGGTAGCTGTTGAAGCCACTGAGGTATTGGTATTTCTCGGCGAGCTTGAATTCTGTGACTGGCATTATGAGAAACTGTAAGTTGGCGATTAAAAAAAAAGATATCACCGACTAAGCTTCTTGCCGCATTAATCGATCGTTGGCATCAACCTGAGGTGGCGTTGATTATATCTATTCGCTCCTGTTCTCACGTCTGGGGTGAGATTGTGGAGAAGCGACATGCTCCACCAAACAACCCACCAACGTCCTCGGGTCAAAGGCGAACGGCACTAGACTTCACTTCCGCACATCCTCGCGCATGCTTCCGCCGTGGACATCATTCCGCGTCGGTATATACGGCACCGCAGTAGTGCCAATCCAATATTCACTTCTGCAAACGCTTCTGATCACGATGGCTCGCGTGCCCCTCAGCGGGGTTGCTCGTGTGAGCTGTGATGAAATGAGACACCCAAACCGACCCCGCATCGAGCTCTCCCTGCGGAAAGACAACCGTCACGGCGGAATGTCAAACAGAGCTCGACATTCGAACAACGCACCCTCCCACCATTGACCGTACTACTCCCTTGGACATCACTGCTCAGCTACTTGCCGTGGACACCATCTGTAAGCCGACAGCCTGGCATTGGTAGGTGGCCGGGTCCTGTCGTATCTCGCTGATCCAATCCCCAAAGCGGCATCAACAACTTCACCTTGCGTCCTTGCTCTCGGAGCTGCCAGCAGTGGCAGCAACAGCATCAACTAAACCACCCTCACCAGGACCTCTCAATCCATTGAAGGCGCTACAATGGCGCCTCTCACTTCCTGGGTCGACGTTGACCCCAAATCCCACTTCTCCATCTACAACATCCCTTTCGGCATCATCTCAACTGCCGATAACAAGAAGCCGCGTCCAGCCATTGCCATTGGCGAATATGCCCTTGACCTCGCAGCGTTCACCGAGGGCAACGGCTTTTCAGCCCTGTCGACCATCCAGCCCTACCAGAGCGTCTTCCTCGAGCCGACGTTGAACGCCTTCGCCGCCCTCACGCGCGAGTACCACACCATCGTCAGAGAGTACTTGCAAAGCGTCCTCCTCAATGGAGGTCCATTTCCAGAGGTCCTCCAACGCAACTTCGACCTACGCAAGAAAGCTCTGCTCCAGTTGGAGCAGTGCGAGAACCATCTGCCAATGAAGATCGGTGATTACACCGACTTTTATGCCGGCTTAAACCACGCGCACAATGTTGGAACCTTGTTCCGTGGCGAAGAGAATGCTCTTCAGCCAAACTACACTCACATGCCAGTCGGCTATCACGGCAGAGCTTCAAGCGTCGTCGTCAGTGGAACGCCCATTCAACGCCCGAATGGCCAGATCTTGGAAAACCATTCCGCTGAGGTCAAGCAGCCGATTCTTTCCCCAAGCCGCAAGCTTGATTTCGAGCTCGAGCTGGGGTGCTTCGTCTGCGCCAACTCCGACATGGGCGATGTCATCCGTATCGAAGATGCTCCAGATTACCTCTTTGGCATGGTCTTGATGAACGACTGGTCGGCACGTGACATTCAAGCATGGGAGTATCAGCCACTCGGACCCGTTCACAGCAAGAACTTCGGAACGTCCATCAGCCCGTGGGTGGTCTTGATGGATGCACTGGAGCCGTTCGCCGCTCACGGCATCCCGACGAAGACGAAGCCGCTTCCGTACCTCGACGAGAAAAAGAGGGAGAGCCACTTCGACATCGATCTGAATGTCAACATCACTACGCACGATGGCAAAACCACCACTGTGAGCGAGGTCTCGTCGAAGAATCTGCTCTTCTCCTTCCCGCAGATGTTGGCTCACCACACCATCGGTGGCTGTCCGTTCAACGTCGGTGACCTCCTTGGCAGCGGCACCATCTCCGGACGTGCAGAGAATGAAAAGGGCTGTTTGCTCGAAATGACCCAGAACGGCACGGTCGAAGTGAAACTCGCGGGTGGAGAGAAGCGCACCTATCTCGCCGACTATGACGAAGTCGCCTTCTCCGGCGTGTGTGGAAGCGAGCCGGGCGCTTTGGTTGGGTTTGGTGAGTGTTCTGGCACCCTCGAGCCTGCTGCGGAGCTCAAATTCGAATGATGAAGTACTTGAAAGAAGCGCCACATCTGGCGCGGATTGGCTTGTGATGGAGTAGTCTCGTAGGCTCTCGTATGTGTTCTGGTATTGACTTTTGACTTCTTCACTTCTTCTCGAATCATCTCATGGTTTTCTCGAAGCGACGCAGGCATTGCTGTTGCAGTGCATATTAAGACGGTTTTAATGATCGTTTCTTCGTATCATGACTTCATCTTCGACACTATTGTTCATTACAGCAAAGTGCACTCATATCATCACTGAATCACGACCTATGACACATCAACAATTCAAAAAGACTACACCCTCTTCACAAGCACATCACCTCCCCATCAACACGACAATGAACTCCCACACCCAACAAACCACCTCCTTCAAAACCCGCGACCAACCAACCCCCGGCCGCGCCTACGTCTACATCCGCCAAAGCCTCCAACGCCTCAGTCGCCTCGTCCACCCTCGACGCGCAGCGACTTTCCCTCTCCGCTCACCACGCATAGCCATTGGAGACTTTAGCGACACTTCTCTGTCGGCGTCCATTGATGACGATGATGATTCTTTGAAAACAGCCACCAGCACTTCAACGTGGGGAATCGACGCTCCCTTGGACAAAGAACACCCAAAACCGCCGTCGATTATACCTATTGGCTCGTCGACGGAAGATCTACCCCTTTTGATTGGGAGAGGCCAGGATGGATCTAGCCTTCCAGCTTCCCTACTGAAGAATCAACAACAGAATCAGCACAAATCCAGCAGTAGCGGCGGCAAAAGCGAAGAAATCGCCAGAATCTCCATCGAGTTCACCAACGGCGATCGAATCACCTGGCGCAAACCGAGGAACCTCATCGAAGCGCTGCCCGAGGACGTGAAGAAGGCTATCTGGCGCAAAGCCGTCGTCGATAAGAGGCATGGGAGTGATGGCGAGGGAAGGCTGCGGTTGATGGTTTGTGATTGCTAGTAAAGATGCACCCTTTTCTTCCCTTTCCCAGCCAGAGCACCAATCAAGCAATAACTAACCCTCGCAACACAGCCACTGCACCGCGCACTCCCTCACCGCCCTCCAGCCTCCCCTAACACTAACCTCCCGCTCCATCCGCCTCACTTCCCTCCCAATCTTCTACTCGGAAAACCTCTTCCGCTTCCCGCTCTCCCACCCCTGCACAAGTTCCGTCCGACAGTGGCTGAGCGATATCGGCCCGCAGAATAGGAAGTTCATCGCGCATTTGGAGTTGGCGTTTTGGAATGCGGAGAGGGCGATTGAGAGTTTGCCGGGGGCTTTTGGGTTGGGGGTCGTTAAGGGTGGGGAGTTGGGGGTTGGGGTTGGTGATGGGGGCAGGTTTGTTGAAGAGGTGGTTTGGGATGATGGAGCGGTGGGGGAGGTGGAGTGGTGCATTTTTGGGGCGGTGGGGGGTGAAGTTGGGTCTATTGAGAAGGAGAGGGCAGAGGAGGAGAAGAGGAGTGGTGGTAATGATGACGATGACGATGAAGAGGCCACGACGGTCAGGACGTCCATCCTCTTCCCGCCTTCTGAAGTGGGCGAGCTGGACTTCGAAGCAAGTAGCGACGGACTCACCACCGCCACCACGGCGTCAACCTCGTCCGACGAGGATCCCGCCACCGACTCCAGCTCGGACGAGAAAGCCCTCCCAGTCATCCCCCAACTCCCACCAAAACTCCACCTCAAACGCCCAAACGGCGAAGACTTCGGTTCGCCTCGGTGGTCATTCGCCGAGAAATTCAACGAGCACGTAGCGAAGAGGCTGGCTTCTCGTGAGTGGTTCCATCTAAGTTCAGACTCACCGAAGGAAACATGACTTTCGTACTGACTGAGAGTTCTTTTCAATCGCAGTGAGCCGCGACTCTGCCTTTCTGCCGCGCAAGCCGGTGATGGTTTGCAGGGCTCCGAGGGTGGTGGTTGCTTCTGATGAAGGCGAGGGCGAGGATGGTTTCTACGACGCAGATGGGAGTGATGCCCTCGGCTTTGAGTTGACGTTCGAGGAATCGGACAACGATTTGGGGAATGTTGATAGTTCGTCGGGGAAGGACTTGGACTGAGAGGTACCTCCCAAGGACCTTGGTGGGATTATGAGGACATATGATTAGCATGAAACGATGCTGACGAGAAGATCTACGTGCGACCATAGGACTGTGGGTAGCTCTGCGGTCTGAAGGTGTCGATTTTTCAACAGTTGAGTTGGATTCTAATTTACAGGGCTTTCCCGGTATTCTAAGGATTGCGTGCAGGCTCACGCAATCAGAGTGGAGTGCCGTGATCTTTTGTTCCTTGACCATCATATACCATACCACTTTTTTTTTTCCTTCCTTGGAGCCACTTCACATGTCCGCGGTCGAGGAGAAGTTGCGGTTTCATCAAAGCAGGAGGCTGTATCAAACTCGTTACGTCGTGAAAACCTACGGTCTGAAGCAATGATGATTCACACAACGTACTTCATTAAAACGGCCACTGGAATCGTCAAACCACACCCCACCAAATCCCCCGATTTTATCACTCCCCTTCCCCTTCCCCCTCTAACTATCATTCAAACATCCCTCGTCCTCTCCTCACTCCCTTCGATCCACCTGTCCAACGCCTCGCGATCCCTAACCTTCAACCCAACCTTAAACGGCTTCGGATCCATCGTCAAACCGTTAGGCAAAGCATTACACCCGAAACAGTCCAGAACGGGCTGGTCGCTAGCTTTCTGGGGAGGCAAGATCTCAAACGCCACGATGCAACGCAGGAAAGCGGTGTACAGCTCGCGGTTGGCGAGGTGCGTGCCGACGCACCTGAAAGAAGGGGTTGAGTCAGTGGTACATTCGTTATGTGGGCCGATGTGTGTTGAAAGCATGTGCGAAAGAATAGAGAGAGAAACTTACATCCGACTCCCAGCACCGTAGCCATAATGCGGCGTTCCCCTCGTGGCAGAAGCGTCGTCAATACTCGTGTCGGTGAGATATCTCTCGGGATTGAACTCCCTGGCCATCTTGAAATGCTCCTCGTCATAATGCGCGCCATAGGCGTTCATATAGAAGCTCGTGCCCTTCGGGATGACAGCATTCCCCCACTTGATGTCGCGAATACTCTCGCGCGGCAGGCAGATGGGGATGACGGACCAAAAGCGCAGGATCTCCTTGACGAGCGCGGTGATGTAGGGGACCTTTTCTTCCGTCAGGCAGCGCTCCCAGGCGTCGTTGGAAGGGTAGACTTTGTTGATTTCGGCGAGGGCTTGGGCTTGGATTTCTTGTCCGCGCGGGGAGGCGAGGTAGGCGATGCACATGATCAGGTTGCCTGGGACGGTGTCGAGGCCCGCGGATACCATGCTGAGACCGATGGACATTACTTCGGCTGGAGTAGGAGTTAGCGGTGTTGTCTTGTGTTGGAGAGGGCCTGACTATTCTTCTTCTCAGACATACCATCATTAAGCTTCGCCTCCGGATCCTTAAGAACATTCCCAGTAATGCAAGGCGTATCCGTCCCATCCGCAATCCTCTGCTTGAGCATATCGATCAGCCTGTACATATACGTCGCACGCCTCTTCTTATACCCCAGCGCCTTAGTATTGCCGCCGGGCTTCAATCTCAGCAAAGGGATATAATCCGCCCAATTGTTACCGGTGGATCGGAAATTGCTGATCTCACGCTCGACGTGCGTGATCTCTTGGAGCAAAGCGTCATCGATGTTCCCGTCGATGCGCTCGCCGTAGTTGAGCGTCAGGGAAGTAGAAAGGGCGAAGCGTTGAAAGTAAGGATTGGGATCGATGTCCTTTCTGCCGAAGTCGCTGTCGGTGAGCATTTCCTTGATACTCTTGGTGCATTCGTAGTCGATAATGGGCATGTAGCTCTGCACTGCGGGCCGGTTGAGAGCGGTGGCCGCGGCCTTTCGGCGAGCCTTGCAGCTCTCGTCCCAAGGTGAGGTGCCGATGGTGAAACCCTCGCTGGAGCTCACGACCGTGTGGAAAGTGTGCAGGGTCGGCCGGCTGATGAGGGCGGATTGGTTGGTGATCCAAAGGTTCTTGACGCTGTCGAAGGTGTTCGCGAAGATGATCCGGCGGTTGCCCATGCGGACTTGGAAGACGGGACCGTACTTCTTGCTCCATTCTGCGGCTTTCTTTGCGTGGTTGTCGCCGAGCTCGTACAGGCTGCCTACGATGGGAAGGCCGGGGATTTCGGGCAGGTTCTTGATCTTGGGAACATCTGTTCGATCGAGGACTTTGACGGCAGTGTACAACAGAGCGACAAGGAAAAAAGGTAGGATGTGAGGTTGCAGCAGAAGCTGGACGATGCCTTGCGGGTCCTGGCTTGCTTGTGCCATGGCGAGTGAATAGTATTTACTTACGCTTCGCCGTTGTGAGACCAGACATTGGAAGAGAGAAGGTCAGATAGAGACAGTAATATAGCATCTCGGTGTAAGATGTCTAGTGTACGACCTCCTCAAACAGGTAGCTAGCCGAGGCGGCTCTCTTTCCATGCCTCATCCTAAACAGACACATGAAGTGTTCGCCCGCGCGAGAGTCAACCCGCGACATCCAATCATTGACGAGGTGAAGACGATCTGGGTCATCAGCCTATTGCCTAGGAAGTGAAACTAGGAAGTGAATGGGAAGTCCATCATCAAAGGAACGAGGCGTGCGGGGTCAAACGTGGAGAAGTCATGGAGACGATCGAAAGCCGAAACGGAAGCTTTCCACACTACGGAAAGGGAGAACAACAACGGCCAGATGTCCGCCATAACCCACTCCTCAATAATGACATGAGAAATATTGAGCTCAGCATGCCAGGCCCACGCGAACAGCGTCCGCCTGTCCGAGAAAGCCCCGTAGCAGCAGCATTGGTCGAAGTGGGTTGCAAAGTTCTGTTTCCAGTGAGCTTACAGTTTGATTCTGAATTCAACGGGGAGGATCAGAAAGATACATGTATCTTGGAGACGATAGCGGCCTGCGGATGGTGTTGTACATCATATGTGTCTGCTTTCTGCTCGATCTGCTTCGGACGTTGCGATCAGGAGCACTCTGAGACAACTGGAAGCATCCTAGACACACGAATGTCAATACTCAAATCATGACAAGGCAATTGATTCCTACCACCCATCAAACTCTCAAGTGAAAACAAATCACTGATCATTCACACTTACAAACACGCGTAATCTCACTCATCAATCCTTCTCGTCCCACCTTACAAATCATGAGGAGACGCGTTGCTGAGGTGTGATTCCCCAGTGGACGTACCGAGGAGTCATCATCTGCATTGGTGTGATGGCTGAATGGCCTCAAGTGAGAGCTGAAGCATCTTGCTCGTTGCTCTTGTTTAGGTCTCGATCATATTTGCATAGCCACTGTTTCATTATCCCACAGGACAGAACCCCATGAGTCTTGAGTGTTTGAGCACTGGAAGTGCAAGCCGGGATGCTCTGGATCCTCGTATATGGAGTGTTATTTGTCAATGTCGAAGACATGAGTGCGTACGAAGCCCTGATTACTTTGCGAGGCGATTGAATCTTCTTTGGCCAACAGACTGCAACGCACGCCATCCAATATGGCGTGATGAGAAGCTTCTCTCACTGCCTTTCGCTGTTGTAGAGAACGGGGCCCAGAGCGAGTCTTCCAGGATATGTATCGTGTCTGCTCCCCTTCTCCTTCCAAGCTTCACCAGCCCAGCCTGAACTTTGACCACTTCCCTGCGGGTGTTCTTCGAATAAGCACATGTGCCAGGATGTGCCGAAGCAATGCATCCAGCGTGACCAATAGCCAACCCACGGTCTGTGAGATCGTTGCGTGACCGGGCAAGATCAATCGACGCCGGGCTCCTCTATGGGACTCGTTGAGTGTCAATTTGACGCGCTGTTCGGGACGAGGTTCTCATCAGTGGCTCAGATCCGTCCCAATGGCAGCACAAAAGAGGTCAAAAGAACCGTATCCCAGCTTGAAGTGATGTCCCTTCGGGCATATTGCCAGATAGAAAGTGTTTGCCATCTTCTCCAAGCGGAGACGTGTTCGCCAACAGCGCCATGGCGACCTCTTGTTCCCTGACCAGATTGACCAAGTACCCAGAGAGCTCACGCTATCCCTCACGATCTTTCCTCAATCCACTTGTCTTCCAATTCCCCATTCTTCAGGTAAATCCCTCCTCATCAAAAGAATTTCACTCCCTCCCCCTCCCCCTCGCCAAAAACCACCGCCCTCCCCCTCCCCACCAACACCCCCAGCACAAGCCTCAAAAACCCCTCCTCACACCCCTCCCACTCCCGTCCACTCTCCTCCCCCTCCCTCAACTCATAAACCGTAAGCACACTCCCCCTCATCCCCCGTCCATCAACCCAAGCATAAACCACATCCGCCCACTCGGCCAAACTGCGCCAGAAAATCCAGGCGGTCGTGCTCTGCTCCCCGCGCGAGGGAGGCGGGAGCCACGCCGCCTGACCGTGGGAGGCCATGTGCTCTAGGACTGTGCGAATGTCTGGCGGGGAGAGGGAGCGGTGCAGGGAGGGGTTGGCGAAGAGGTGTGGGGGTGGGTTGGTCAGGGAGAGTTTGAAGATGCGGTGGTGCGCGGTGTGGGCGAGGATGTGTTGGGTCCAGAGGGAGAGTTGGCGCGCGCGGGTGGTGAGGTTGGGTTGCAGGGTGTAGAAGGGGGGAAAGGTGGTGTAGGCGGGTGGGGTGTATGTTGTTGAGGAGGTGGTGGTGGATGGGTTGGTTGTGGTTGTTGGTGGGGGTTCGTAGGGTGGGTTGGAAGGGATCGGTGGGGTGGCGGTCGTTGTCATGGTCGTAGTCGTGAGATGATTGTTATGTTGTTTTGTCGTTGTTGTGTGGTAGCGAAGCGAAGGTACGTCCGGAGTTGAGATGTAGGTGGTTAATTAGTAAAAACCTCGATTGATGTTCACGAGTACATGTGGAAAGCCGACGAATGATGTGATGAGCGCGTTCGTCCAACTCCGACTTCAGGGTTGCGCGGAGATGTGGGGCAGACATCGATCGATCAAAATGTTGATTTACTAAATAATAGGAATTGTTCTGCTACTCTACATGTACTGAACAGGCAACCAATGCTAGTATGCAAGCACGTTCGCATTTGTTTTTCAACCTGCGAAGAGAAAAAGTGCGCGTTCAGATCAAAAGTCGACAGCATTTGACAACTCGGCTAGGAGACTCTACGGCAGGCAGCAGCGGATGATGATGAAGTTGATGCATGAACGCTCCGAAGGACAAGAGTCAAGAAAAATCAAATCAAGAAAAGCAATACAATTAATCTTAAACCCAAAAAATCAAAATCAAAATCAAAATCAAAGCCAAAACCAAAGCCAAAACCAAAGCCAAAACCAAAACAGCAGATCAAACATCATAACAGAAGCCATTTCTCCCCCCATCTCAGCTCAACACGCATACGCATACAAAAACTCTCAAACGCTACCCGTACGCCTGCGCCCCGTCACGCCTTGCTGCTGCTGCTGCTGCTGCTCTCCGCCAGTAGTCGCCTTTTGTTGCCGCTCAAGATCGTTATTCTTGCAAGTCGCAAACAATTCGTCCCAGTCGCCTTTGGGCTTGGGCGGGGCGGAGGCCACGGACATGGAGCTATCGCAGGCGGCGCCGAGGCGCATGAGCGGGTTGCCACGGCTATTGCGCTGGGGTTGTGGTGTTCCTGCGCGGGAGGAGTTTGCCGTTGCTGCCGCTGCTCCTCCTGCGACGCGCAAGTCCGAGCTGCTGTTGTTGCGCGACAGGCCGTTCATGGGGGTGGCTGTCCTGTCCTCTGCTGTGTCGTTGTGATGCTGTGTGTGTTCCTCAAACTCCGTGCGCCCTCGTGTCTCATTAGCGTCTTCCTAGCTGGCCTGGATTTCTTTGGCCTGCCGCTGCGCGAGCTCGGAATTCTCGGGTGCCTGTCGGTAGAGGACGATTTCGCTCTGCTTGAAGTAGCGGCGCGCGTCTTCGTCGATCAGCACCAGAGAGAGGTAGTAGCGCGTGCTGTACTTTTTGTTCACGTCGCGGAAGGTAGGTGTTAAGTCGAAACCGCCGAGGAAGAGGCGGATGGGTATTGTTTCGCCGCGAGAGGGCGAGCCATCCATGATCTCGAAGCGGACGAGTGTTTCGGATTCGTTGTACTGGTTTGGAGGCACGCCTGTGGTTTCGCGGCGGATGATGGAGAGTTCCATATGCTTGATCTTCAGCCGGACGAGGAGGAAGTAGATCCGACCGACAATGACGTCCTTGAGGTGGTATTTGCTCTTGGAGTACTCGAACTCGATGTGCAGACAGTCCTCGATACCGACGTCCATCTTGATGACGCTGTTGCTCTCGGGCGGTTGGCGGTAGCTGTACACCCAGAGGTCCTTTTCCCGCACCACATCCGCCATGCGCCGGCTGACCGTCACCCGGAGGAAGTATCGCAGCTTGACGTTGATTCCGTTGTAGCTCTCGTACATCTTCTCGACATTCTTGAAGGCGAATGGCAATGTCACCGGGTGCTGCAGCTCGCCCGGCGCGGCCAATTCGGTTTGCAGGCCCATGAACTCGTGGTGGGTGTTGCGATCGAAGAACATCTCAATGGTGCCGATGAATTGGATCTTAATGCCGGTGTGCTCCAGCCGCTTGCCATCTTTGGGACGGATGGTGACGGCGCCCTTGACCGTCTCTCCGTCCAAGTAGAGGGGGGCCTTCTCGCGCCTGTTCTTGTCGAGCTTGACATCAACTGATTGTCGGTCGTCGGTATCGGCGAGGACTATGTCGATGTCCAGCGGGGTGGAGAAGGAGAAGAGCGACATGGTGACATGCGGGCGTGTCGCCAGCCCGATGACTTGTTGTGGGAGTTGCCGGGTCGGCAGGGGAGGGGGAGTGTATCTAGTGGTGCAGGTGGTAGTGAAGTAGCGGGTTGATGTCTGGTCTCGAGATGCTCTCAGATACTCTAGCTGTCCCTCCAATGCGCTGCCTGACAGCCTAAGGGAGGGCAGGCAGGGCAGGGCAGAGCTGGGGTTGAGCTGGCAGGCAGGTTGGTGGTTGGCACACGCGGCGGGCCGAGGAGGGAGGGAAGCTACGACCAAGCAGCGGGTGAAGACAAACGGGACGACTCTTCATAAATAATAAACAATCACTCCCATGTATATATTGGATCAGACTCCTGTCGCCCACTATCAACATTCGTCGATACACCATTCGATGGCCATCAAGGGGCCTTGGTAGCAAGGCCATCATCTCCAACAATGGCCACCATTCAACACCCCGAATTCCTCTCTCGTAAATCTTCAAGTCCACAAACCTAAGCTCAGACGTCCCCTTCCCCAAAATGTTGCAATAATCTGGGGCGCCATTGAAATGTGACTATTAGCATGTCGTGTGCGCCGATATATCTCAAAGGAACCACATTGCGTGCTTTCGAGAAAACAAAAATCCCGAAAAAGCAAAAACATCTCACCTTCTGCTCTTGGATGAACCGAACGAAATCGCTAGAACGCATGTGAATTTCGTCACAAAGATCAAGAAAAACATACCTAGCCAGGCCGCCAACATCTGTGCAAAATCAATTCAACACCACGAAAATGCTCTCAGCGACCACCCTCACGCATCATCTCCAAAATGACCAAACCCTCCTAATCGACGGCGCCCTCGCCACGGAGCTCGAAACCCGCGGCCACGACCTAACCCACGCCCTCTGGTCCGGCAAAGTCCTGCTCGAATCCCCCTCCAGCATCCGCCAGGTCCATCTAGACTACTTCCTCTCCGGCGCCAACATCGCCATCACCGCCAGCTACCAAGCCAGCACCCTCGGCCTGGCCGAGCACCTCTCCCTTTCGCAGGAAGAAGCCTCCAACCTCGTCAAACGCAGCGCGACCCTCGCGCAAGAAGCGCGCACGCAAGCCCAAGCCTCGCCCGGTTTCCCTGCTTCCCGCCCCCTCCTCATCGCAGGCAGCGTGGGCCCCTACGGCGCCTACCTGGCCGACGGCAGCGAGTACCGCGGCGACTACAGCTGCACTTCTGCGGAATTCCAAACCTTCCACCGCCCGCGCATCGCCGCCCTGATAGAAAGTGGCGTCGACCTCCTCGCGCTGGAAACGATCCCGAGTTTCGCCGAAATCCAGGCCTTGCTTTCTTTACTGCGCGACGAATTCCCCTCCGCCACGGCCTGGCTGGGCTGCACGCTGCGGGACGCGGAGCGAATCAGCGACGGCACGGCGGTTGAGGACGTGCTGACATTCATCTCCGAGCACGACACGAACAAGCAAATCCTCTCTTTCGGAATCAACTGCGTCCCGCCCAGCACGGCGCTCGCTTGCTTGCAGCACATGCGCGGACTGAAAACGACGATCCCGCTGCTTTGCTACCCCAACTCGGGCGAGACGTATGTTCCCGGCGAGCACGCTTGGACGGGCGGGGAGAGCGATAAAGCGGGCACAGGGGGAATGGGCGCGTCGGCGCTGCGGTTCCGCGAGGCCGGAGCGAGCTTGATTGGCGGGTGTTGCAGGACGGCGCCGGGGGATATCAAGGGCATGAGGGAGGCGCTGGAAAGGGGACAGTGAGAGGGAGAGGGAGATGGAGATATCTCAGGAGCAGAGCAGGGGTGCGGAGGGGAGGCAGTTAGTAAAGTGGCAACCCAGAAGAAAAGACTCGAAGTGTACGGAGTCGTCTCGTGTCGAAGGAGAGAAGAAAGGAAGGAAAGAAAGAAGGAAGGAAGGAAGGGAAACGAGCATTTTGCGGTGCCCGATGAGGGTCGTGGGTACCTACCCATAACCACGACACCGTCGACGCCAAAGATCGACAAAGAAAGACCAAAAAAA
>MSJI02000320.1:18508-62903 GCA_001931905.2 Cladosporium sp. IMV 00045 | reverse complement strand
AAGCGATTCGACGTTGTTCTCATGGACGTTCAGATGCCTATCATGGGTGGCTTCGAGGCCACTTCCAAGATCAGAGAATACGAAGCGAACAACGCCCTCTCCCGCTCGCCCATCATTGCCTTGACGGCTCACGCCATGCTGGGCGATCGCGAGAAATGCATACAAGCACAAATGGACGAGTACTTGAGCAAGCCGCTGAAGCCCAACCAGCTCATCCAGACACTACTGAAATGTGCTACGTTAGGCGGTGCGTTGCTTGAAAGAAAAAACGATGGCCGAGGCCGGATTCAAGAGAAAGGGGCTGATGAAAGCCCAGATGCTAGCAGGGCGCAAACTCCCCGTCGACCGGGTCTGGTCGATCGCGGATTCACCGACGGAGGACCGATGGGCCTGGCGTCCCCTAACACGGCCGCAACCGAGCAAGACGACCCGATGCAGCGAGTAAGGCCTTCACGAGAATGATGGAGCTTCGCGGCGTTGTATACTTGCTGACTCTTTCTCAGGAACTGCTGATGCGTTCGAACAGCAGTTGAGCGCTGCCTTCGCCACAAGTCTCTCAGAATCTATCGTCCGACCGGATCATTTCACAAGCACAAACTTCCTCGACACTACCTCGCATTATTACCCCCCATCATTCTTAGATACCTCACGAGGCGAGCATTTTGGCCCTCGACCTGATCATTACATCAAGCCAACCACTCCATTTTCTTTTGGATTCTTCGTATGGTGAAAGAAGCTCCGGAGCTCTGAAGCGTTTTGCGGTTTGGAAACAAACACATTTTTGAAGCATTTTTTCATCGCATTACTCACGGCCTTTACATCCTATCTTTTCTCGCAGAGTCGGTGGCAAAAGGGGGAAAGTCCAACAAAGCAGAAAACACGCATACACATTTGAGATCAGCACCTATGGCTTGGAAAGCTTTACGGTTCGCTGGAGCGAGGGCGACAGCAAGGAATGAGTGCCGTCGTGCCTGGGATTTTTTGTCTTTCTATTCGTTTCTTCTTTTGTTTACTACAACTACTAGGTCTTTCTTGGGTTACTGTCGGCGAATTCGATGGTTTGGTTTTTTTCTGGCATCTTGTCCATTTTCTTGTCTTGTTGTTTTCTTATGCGAAACTTACGGTTTCTTTTTGATTATAGGAAGGGAAAGGGAGAGAGGGTTAGGGAGAGGGCTACGGGAGACATGGAAGGGAGGCAAGCAGACGAGCAAGCAACAAAGCGCAAACGCGATTCGATCGGGATCATATCATTCTTCTTCATGTATCCATTCAGCGGCATTTCGATAACCACCTCTGGATTGCGAGCTTTTTGGTTTTACTCGATGTTGTCTTTTTCGGTTTTTTTGGCTCACTGCGGTTTTGCGGCGTTTCGCGTTGTGAGCTTCCGAGGTGGGAGGGAAGGATGGGAAGGATGGCTTTTAGGCTTGTCCTTCTTTATTTCTTTGCATTTGTGAGGGTGAGCTGCTGAATGCTGCCGCTCCACCCTCCTCGCTCTGCGCTCTTGCCTTTCGATATCCAAGATAACTCGATGAAATGATACCTGAGACCAGCGAATTGCTTTGGGTTTTATGAGATCTGAGATCGGGTTTCTTTCTGTGGTCTCAAAAGATCACCCTCTTGCCATGATCTCCAGGCAAGTCGTTTGTCGTGTCTTGAAATATGTCCAACATCGTGCAATTAACACATGTTGTATACTTTCATAGTGCAACGATATCCATATACATGTACCCTCTAAGGATGCAATCTCGGAGATTCCTCGCCCCACTTCACATGCGAGCTGCTTACTCTCGGCTGCTTAGCTCAGGTTCACTTCGTGATCACTAATCATCGCCTCGAACCACCGGGGTCTCGACTACGTCGTTCTCTGCAAACCAAACTGCATAACTACCACCTCTGGCCTACTGCTGATCGTTCCTCAGGCACACCATCCGTATTATTAAGAAGCGCCTGCTTACACCGCATTGCATCCCCAGTTCCCTCGTGGCGTGACGCTGAGAGCCGTCCTGCTTGCTTGCCAATCTGTCTGCTTACGGCCGAGGTGGGCTGGAGCTATAGATACCCTCTGACTTACCTTGATTGCTGGTGTAACGGAATCTGGTCTGGAATCTTTACCTTGTTCTCGCTTGCTCCTAAATCAGGAGAGAAACAGACCAGAGGCGACTGCTTGTGAGGATTATACTCGCGCAAGCTGCGCGCGAATTGGCAAGACGCCATCTTTGGTCATTTCCTCGTACCACTGGTTTTGAAACCTCTCGCCATGGACAGCACCCAGCAAACAGCGAAGGCTTCGCGCAAGCGCAAGCGTAGCGGCGATTCCAGGACGAGCGATAGCGATGATGCGTCGAAGAAGAGAGGGCGACCGAGGACGGACAAGGCTGATGAATCGGCTGCTGATGTAGGTTTCTTCCTTGCGTTTTTTTTTTTCTTTTTCTTTTTCTTTTTTTTAAAAAAAAAAAATTTGTTTATTTTCTCGTAGCTCCTTAGAAGGACAAAGCTAACAGTAACTCCCAGCGTCGAAGGACCCAGATCCGCATGGCTCAGAGAGCTTACCGGCAGAGGAAAGAGACTACTCTGGACGACTTGCGCAAGCGAGTCTCGGATCTCACGACTGTGGTTGAATGCATGAACAAGGCTTTCGAGGACTGCAGAGATCGCCTTGTCTCGACTGGATTGCCCGAAGGCCAGCTCCATGAATTGGCTGAAGTGACTGTGCAATTCGCTGGATTCATGAAAGCTGCGCGGCGACCTGGCGAGACTCAGGATGAGGTGCTGGCTGATGTGGAATCGGCTGCGCAACATGTAAATCACCACGCGTCGAAACCCGAGGAAGAGCTGCCTCTCATTCCGAGTGGTAAGAATGTCTCCTCTTGGATCGATCAGACGACTTTGGACCACGCGCAGAAGCCGGCACAGCGCCCGGATGTAGGGATGGGATATACTATGTACATGCCTGGGGCGTTTGACGATCTGGTCGATAATTTCCACATCCCGTCCATGGCGCAGGCGATGTCATCCCCACCGCAGAAACCTTCGCCAACGAACCCATTCGAGAACAGCACCTCCAACGTAGCTCAACAACCTACGCTCACCATTGAAGGAGAACTCGAACCACCCAAAACGTACAGTTTCCACGAGAAAACCCTCGCCCGAAGGCTCCACCGAGCCTGCCTCGAAGCCGCCTACCAACTCCTCCTCGATCCCGGCCGCCGCCCTCACACCTTCGACCGAGTCTTCAAACTGTCCCTCCTCAGCCGTGACCGAGTCCGCATGGCCGAATCGATTAAACGAATCCTCGACCGCGGCCTGAACGAACCCCTGGAATTCTGGGACGCGCCTTTAATACACATCGGAGGCGCAGGCACGCACTACCCACGCCGCGACCCAATGCCGCCTTTCGCGACGCGCAAACCAATCTTCCACGTCGGCATGATCGGCCCGCAAATGCTGAATCTGCTCGAGAACGTGGTGCAAGCCCGACCCGCTGTGGACATCAGCGTGGAAATCGCGGGTTTCGAAGGCGAGTGGTTCGACCCGTACGATATCAAGGGCTACCTCGAGGCCAAGGGAATTCACATCGATCCCATGGTGTCGTTTGTGGAAGCGGAGATCCGAGATCCCCCATCGACGACGACGGATTCGAGCACGCCTTCGAGCTCTTCTTCGACTCGCAACTCGGCTTTGCACGGTGGGGAAAGTCAGTCTGGCGCTTCGTATTGGGATCCCGATCAGTGGTCTGAACTGCAACAGTTGGACTCGGCGAATATGATGAGGTGGCAGGACGCAGCCGACGCGCAAGTGAGTGGGCTCGGGAATGTGGGTTTCTCGGACGCCAGCACTGGGTCTTGGTTGAATCTGCAGCCTGTGAACACCCTTGATGGGAAAGGAGCGGCTGCGGCGAACCTGTCCTCGTTCGGTGTGAACGGGCTGGGCTCGGCGGATGTCAATGGTTTTGCGGCGCAGATTACTCCGCCGACTTTGGAGCCGCAGAAGAGGGTTGTGATTATTGATGTTGCTAAGTTCGTTAAAGGTAAGCTTATCCCTTATGGATTTCTTCCGATTTGATAGAGATCTGGAAACTGACATCGCTAGCAGTCCTCACAGTGACGGGAGTCTGCCTCGGACGCACGCCGGGCTTCAAGAGGAAAGATGTCGATCGGGCCTTGGCCATATCTTCTTTCGATGCTTTTTGAGGATAACCTTTTATGATCAATGATTGATGAATGATGGCCGATGGACGGATTGTCATGGAACTAGGCCAAAAAGTGCAACAGGAGCTTTTCGCCGGTGGCTTAAGGATGAGCAGAATGAGCGTTTAGAGAGAGAAGCCAATCGCGTATACTACCTTCATCTCCCTTCGTCCCATTTGGCGACAACAATGGCGCGCGGAGTTATTTGAGAAACAGTGCCATCGTACCTGGTACCAAATGCGTTATTGCAGACGCCATCGATCATGTCTCATGGCGAGTGGTCTGTTGTGAGTAGCAGGTTTTCAGTAAACACGATGAGATCGAGGTAGACTCGTTCAAGACACGGTCTCGAATTTGGCTTATGAAACAGGTCATGAACCTTCGTACGAGTAAGCTACGCTCTCAACTGTGCATCCCATCTGGATGTCTTTCAACGCGTGTCTTGCACGGTTAGCTATCTGCTTCGTTCTGTCTTGCCCGCTGCCAAAGGAAATACTCTGATTTTCGTGGGTCGAATCATGCCTCTCGCATTAGAGACTGGGCAATTCTTTCTCAGACCTAGAAGGAAGACATCAGGACTTGTCCCAGTGCATTGCGGCATGGAGCAGCGGTTCAGCCCAAAATTCACCAGCCACGCAACTTGCCACCAAACTTCTCCATGACTTCCTTCTCCATCAACTTGACCGGGCGAAAACCGACCCGCTTGCCAGCCTGGTCGAGGAGAACGACTGGATTCTGAGTATCCTCGACCACTTCCGCCACACCCTTCATCTTCTCCAGCGTCATGGTACCCTGCAGATCTTTGGCAGCGACTGACTCGACGCCTGCAAAATCGCCGTTGATGCCGGATGGCTTCTCGTCGTAGATCTCGTAGTAGGGGAGGTCGTACTTGGCGTAAGCTTTGGCGGTGACGGGAGTGCTCGGAGGTTCCTTGCCAGTGACGGTTTGGAAGGAGGTGGAATTGAGAATTTGAACATTGAAGATGGCGGCGTTATCCGAGTCCCAGACGGAAGGGTCGTTGCGGTCGACAAGGATGGTTTGCTTGATCAGGCCGCCTGCCGCGAGGCCCATGGCGGGATAGGGCGAAGGGCCGCCTCCGCGCAATCTGAGGATGAGATGAACGACCGCGCCATCGAACACGCCACAGTCCTTTAAGGTGAGAACGTCATCGAGCTGCCTGTCGTCGAAGATAAGTCGCTGTTGGTCCGGAGGAATGCCTTCGGCGTCCTGGATCAATACTTTGACCTCACCGATGGTGTGCGATTCCGAAACATTGAGCGGGACCTTCTTGCCAGTTAAGGTGCAGATGAAAATGTGAGACGCTGGAGTCTCTTTGACAGGAACCACTTCAAGCTGCAACCCACCGATGAGATCAGCACCAGCGATCTGAGCTTCGACCGAGTATCCAGATCCGAGCGGCATGGCGACGAACTGACGAACTTTGCCGTCTTGAGAAGCAACGCCATCGAGTCAAAGCTGCTGCGGAGTCACGACGTAGTCTTGAATAGTGCGGCCCGAAGACAGTCTCTCGTAACGCCTCTTCTTTGTCTGCTCAGTCTCGAGAGACGGCTCACCGGAGACAACGTTGACTCCGCCGACGTAGATCTTGACTGCGAACTTGCTCGCGGAAGTGAAGTTGATCCACATCGCTTCGCGCTCTGTAACGTTTCGGTCAGCTCGGACCTCTGAGGAAAGGAGACCGGGAAGTTACTTACGGTACATTGGGAAGAAGTAGCCTCCTTTGGCCGTCATCTCGGAGGGCAGGGTGTCTTTGTAATCCGAAGCCTTGTAGAGAGGGAAGTCACCCATGTCGGGTGGCAAGTTGTTCGTGTTGTCGTTGTCACTGACACGACAGGTGCGTTTGAAGGTGACTTTGAGAGAGCGAGATGAACGACTGTCTTTCATGCGGTGGATGACGATACTATCTGCCTGCGCCTTGGAACCTCCACTCGAGGCGAGCTCTTCAACGAGCTTGTCGCCGAGGACAGGCATCTTTGTGGAAACCATAGGAGATGGCTTGATGGAGGATGTATTGTCGATTAGGTATGGGGAGGAGACCGGTGGTGTTGATGTTGTGTGTTGGGTGGTCGGTGAGGAAGAAGGAAAGAAAACTGGTGGATGAGTGGGTGTTTGTAGTGCAATCAAACGCAGCTTCAGGCAGCTGGGCACATGCAAGGCATCAGTCGCGCTAGCCGTACGAGGCAAGGTCGGTAAGATTTCACGTGCGTTAACTTCACTTACATTCACTTCACTTGTTCGAAGTGACTGAGGTGACATCATGCCATACCTTGTGGCAATAACTTCGGCGGAACCTTGTGACAGAGGCCTGTGCTTGAGGGAGACCTCTTGCTAGGGAGGAAGTGAATTATACATTGTTCTCCAAACTCGAATGATGGCGTGCCTTCAGTCCAAGCAGACCCACATTTGGGAAGCTCACTGGGAAGGCAATTCGTCAGCAACAGGAAGATTCACTGTGGTGCTCGTAACAGCATAGGACGAAGTCCACTGTAATTCGGCACTGCAAGAATTAGCAGTCTCCGGGATAGAGAAATTGAGATCAAAAAGTGAAAGCGTGGTAGTGCGATCTTTTGGGGTAACCTTTTGCATGTCTCTCGTTATCGGTATCAAGAAAGTAAAGAAATCCTTCAGGAGTCCGCAGGCAACCAGGGCTACCGCAGACTCCGCCTCGATTTATATTGGTAAAAGGGACAAAATCAAAAAGCAGCCCTAGCTATCCATACGCTCGTTTCGCTTCCTCACACGTGTGTCAAGTCAAGCAAGACCGCTCGCTGCCTTCGTCATGTGATATATTCAGCCGCTCGCTTTCTAATGCTATTTTTGGGGTAGTGTGCCATTCTCGTGCCCCTACGCCTTTTGTGGCGTGGGGAGTATTTTGCACTGCTGCATGTTTTGGCTAAACAAACAGTGCGTGATTGACGGAGGGTTGGTCGTAAGCCGTTTACAAGTCGGCGTCCTCCTCATCGGGCAGCGGCATGTTGGCAGCGGCCTCCATCTCCTTCTGGTAGGACTCCATGGCGGCCTGGTCGACCTGGACCTCAGGGGGAGCGAGAGCGGGGGCGGCGACGAACTCCTGCATGGGTCATTAGTAATCAGAACGTGAACCAGAATAAGTCGCGGCTTTCTTACCAGAGTGGAGTTGCCGACGAGCTTCCTCGCGAGCCACAGGAAGGGCTTCTCGAAGTTGTAGTTGGACTTGGCGGAGATGTCGTAGTACTGGAGGTTCTTCTTGCGGTGGAAGGTGATAGTCTTGGCCTTGACCTTGCGCTCCTTGACGTCGACCTTGTTGCCGGTCAGGACGATAGGGATGTTCTCGCAGACACGGACGAGGTCACGGTGCCAGTTGGGGACGTTCTTGTAGGTGATGCGGGAAGTGACGTCGAACATGATGATACCGCACTGGCCGTTGATGTAGTAGCCGTCGCGAAGACCGCCGAACTTCTCCTGTCCCGCAGTGTCCCAGACATCGAACTGAATCTGACCAAGGTTCTGCGGTGTGTCAGTGATCGGCTCCTGGCTGCATTCGTGGTCGGCGGGATAGGATGTCGCGTACCGTGGAGAAACCGAGAGGGTGAACCTCGACACCGAGCGTAGCGATGTACTTCTTCTCGAACTCACCAGTCAAGTGACGCTTGACGAAGGTGGTCTGTGAGGTTGCTAGTCAGCTTGTGAACGTCTCGCGGCATGACAACACGTCTGTGTGATGTGTGGCCGTGGATTGTCGTATGCTTGCTTACCTTGCCGGTACCACCGTCACCGACCAAGACGAGCTTGAAAGTAGGAACCTCTGCGGCCATTTTGACAGATATGTGTGAACGCGAAGAGCGCGGATGTGGTCGTAGAAGAGAATTCGGTGGTGTTGGGGTATCGAGGGCGTGGCTACGTGAGGGTGGAGTGTAGCGCTTGCGAGGTGGGTGGGTTTTGAGTGTTGGTATGCGGTGGGCAAGAAGTGTTTTCTCAACTTGATGAGGGACACGGTGCACGGACCCGTTTTTGGGCAGGCAGGAGCGTGGCGGGCAGTCCCGCCCTCCTGGAAAACCCCTCCACTTGGTGACTATGTCATTCGCAGTCTCGTGACCGGCAAGTTCACTTCCAGCCTTGCATTTTTGCTTGGGCTTCACTTTACTCTCATGGAATGATCCCAAGAAACGACAGGCTGACACCCGTGCTGACAAACCCGATACCTTCACATTTGCTCATCTTGATCACGTGGCGATCTCATTTTCCCTCCAGTAAAGCCTCCACGGTGAATTGGTCCCCTTTCTCAACGGCCAAACTTGCAAAAGAATCACAAGCTCCGGCTTATTCTCGCATTTGGTGAATGTCGTGACTTGCAACAAGAGTCAATGACAACATTCGAAGTGAACAAGTTTTGGAGCAAGTACAACAGCATTATATTTCGCCATATAGGAGGTATCACCAGACGTGGCGTCCAGACCTGGACATGGAACCACCTGCCCAGAACAGATCCATGTAATCCAAACATTGACATTCACTCCACAACTCAGCTATCAACCACCTTCACACCTAAGAGATCTTGCGCATTCTTATAAGCTATCATCTCCAACTGCTCCCTCGTCACCATCCCACTCGCCTCCAAACTCTCAATCCACGCCAGCCCATCCTCATTCTTCGCAAACGGATAATCAACACTATACAGCACATGCTCGATCGGAGTATTCATCAAAATCGCACCCATCGGCGCCAAACCCCAAACGCCACTCGTCGTGATCCACAGGTTCTCCTTGTACACCGTGGCGAAATCGCGCTTGATATCGCCCCAGCGCCGACTCAGCACGCAGAGGCGCTCGTACATGAACGGCAGCATTTCGCCAAAGTGGCCGACGATGATCTTCAGTTTGGGGAACTTGTCGAACAGGCCACTCGCGAAGAGTCGGAGGAAGTGCAGGCCCGTGTCGGTGTGCCAGCCCCAGCCGGATGCTGAGAGGGAGCGAGAGGCGCCGTCCGTGAAGTTGCCTGTGTATCGTGGTGCCATGTCGTCTGAGGGCCAGGTCGGGTGCATGTAGATTGCCACGTCGAGATCGTGGACTTTCTTCCAGAATGGTTCGTATTCGTGCCCGTCGTAGTACTTGCCCAGAACGTGATTGTCGATCAGAGCACCTACAAAGCCGTGTTGTTTGACGCTGCGCTCAAGTTCTTTCGCTGCTTCTTCCGGGTGTGCCATTGGGAGCACTGCGAATCCGGCAAACCGGGTCTTGTTATTCGCCACGGCAGCTGACAGTTGATCATTGGCTTCGACGCACTGCTGCGGGCTGGGAGCGCCAGGCGTGGGAGCATGGGAGATGATTTGTAAAGACACCTTCCCGGCTTCCATGTCCTTGAGGCGTATTTCTGAGAGATTCTTGAGTTTAGATTCGAGGCCTGGGACATGCTTGAATTGCTCGACGTAAGCTTTGTCCATGTTCGAGCTGACTGATCTGGAGAAAAAGTGTTCTTCGAGTGTGATAAGAGGAGGCGCCATAGTAGTAACTGTCTCTTTGGTCACTTTGGTGGGTGTATGAAGAGGGCCTGTCGTGTGTCGCTGGCGGTCTCTGTAGGTCTACGGTTTCAGCGTGTGGAACCGATATTGAGTTTGGCAGTCAAGGTGGATTCTTTTGATGAAGAACAGCCGAATGTATCTAGCACAGTTATTGAGAGCAGTAACGTGAAGTGGAAGTTGGTCTGTGGAATCATAGCTCTCATATATATCGCATGCAGGCAGTAATAGTGCTCCACACGCTCGTCGAAGGCTGGATTGATCGGTTCCCCGAGTTACCGTGATCTACCTCCGGCATGAACAACCCACAGCTACATCATGCATGTTGCCATCCAAATCAAGATCTCAATCGAGAGCAATCAAATATTACGTTTCTTCAAGACAGACTTGGCAGGTGTCTAAATGCTGACACTTTAGTTGTCGATCAAAGAGCTCGGTGTGCCGAGGTAGATTTCGATGTTTCCAACATCACCTCCTCTTCTTTCTCCACGTCTCACGGTAAAAGCAATACCTAGGCGATACTGGACTAATCTTGCATCTGTTGGTTTTCGAGAATTTATAGTATCACTGATTACATCCCAGACCGGCGGCACACTACACATTGCAAGCAAATCGTCTACTCTTACATTCTGAGCCATCAAGTCAAACCTAAGACATTCCAACCGAACATCAAGAACTCTCCCAGCAATGTCATCCGACCCGCCTCAGATCCCCCTTCCTGAATCCTACAACGCCCTCCCCTTCAAAGAGATCCAACTCTCCCACGTCCCCGAAAATGCCCCAACCCCAACTCCCATCATCCTGATAACCCTCTACCGGCCCACGAAGTACAACGCCTTCACCGGAACAATGATGAGCGAGCTAGTCGAAGCCTTCACTCTTATCGACGTTGACCCACGCGTAAAATGCGCCATCGTCACAGGCCACGGACGCATGTTCTGTGCGGGAGCGGATCTCGAGACTGCGTTTAAGGGCGGCGAGGAAGCGGTGGCGGAGCACCGGGACGGAGGCGGGCGCGTCGCTCTGGCGGTGCAGAGGTGTCGCAAACCGGTCATTGGGGCTTTGCAGGGGAGTGCGGTGGGGATTGGGATTACGATGACTCTGCCGATGAGTATTCGGATTGCGTGGGAGGGGGCGAAGATTGGGTTTGTTTTTGCGCGGAGGGGGTTGGTGATGGAGGCCTGCTCTTCGTATTATTTGCCGAGACTGATTGGGTGAGTTAGTTGGGGTTGTGTCTTTTTGTCGAGAGAGCTGACGAGATTGCCAGGATGTCGAAAGCCCTTCACCTCACGACGACGGGAGCACTTATCCCGCTTCGCACCCTTTGCTCAACTCGCTTTTCTCGGAGACTCTGCCTTCTCCGGAGCAGGTGCTGCCGCGAGCCATCGAGCTTGCAACTGAGATTGTGCAGAACACGTCGCCGATTTCGACGTACCTGATGCGAGAAATGATGTTCCGGGATGCTGGCTCGCCAGAGGGCCAGCATCTGCTTGATTCTCGCATTATCTATGAGATGTTTAGCAGCAAAGACAACAAAGAGGGCGTCAAGGCCTTCTTGGAGAAACGACCGGTGGATTTCCAGGGCACGATGCAACATGACGCGCCTGAAGCATATCCTTGGTGGCGACCTGTCGATACGAACAATCGCCCGGTGCCGGAAGGGTATCAATATAAGGTGAAGTCCAGGATTTGATAACATGGATACTCCCAAGATGGTAGAGAAAGTTTGACAGAATATGCTTCAAATTATGAAAGATATTGGTCTGAGATTGTTTGGTCTGAGATTGTTTTTTGTGCTACCTATCGTACTGTATTCCATTTGCGAAAGGTAACGACATCCTACAAACCAATCCACCCGGCGTACCGAAGCAGCGGACCAATCAACACCGTACCCAGCCGAGACGAGACGTCTAGAAGAAGGTAGAGGGGCGAGTGGCAGCGAAGACCTTCTTGCCAGACTTCGGGGGGTTGCGGTGGGGCAGAGGGAACTTGAGGTCCTTGGCGAGGAGCTGCCTGATGTAGGGGCGGCGGATGTCCTCGGTCTTCTCAACCTCAACGACCTTGAGGATGTGGATAGTCCTGAAGCGAGCGCGGTGACGGGCGGCCATGTCCTGGTAAAGGGACTCGACGGCGTCGGCGCGGGACATCTCACGGTACTCACGGTACATGTTGTGAGTGCCGGAGCGAGAGTCGTAGCGGATCCAGATGCCGATGTTCTTGACCTTCTGGGGGTGCTTCTCGGCGATCTGTTCACGGTGTCAGCTCGAAAGTTCATGCGGAGACTTATCATGGAGTCTGGAGCAGCACTGAAATGCTCGCCCCAGATGAGAAATACTGACCTCGTTCAGGGAAACGATCTCACCGTTGGCCTTCTTGACCTTGCGGAGCTTGGCGAGGAAGTACCAGAAACGGCTCTTGGCGACAACCGTGTTGGGGGCGAAGATACGCATGCGGTAGAGCTTCGGGGTGGGCTGAGAGTCAGTGGGCAGATGGCGCCCAATGACCTGGTACTCCTGCAGGCGACCTGTTGGGCAACAGAATCAGCGCTGTCTTACGGACAGTGTTTGTGCAAAGGCTTATGTTCTCCAATTGAGAGACCGTCGTCGCAGAGGTGTGCGCATGGTGCATGCTTTCACAACCCTGCTCGAGTCTTGCTCAAGAAAATTCCCTCCTCTTTCAGCCCATAATGAAAACTCGGTGCAGGAGCGCGCTCGCTGCGGTGCCGATGTGGAGGAGAAGTCTTACCCATCTGCGAAGAGTGTTAGCATACTATGCGATTGAAGATGCTGCTGCGCTATACTCACTGTGATGTATTTGTCGGCGGCGTCGGGTTTCGTTGTCGTCGGTCGCTTGGTCGAGAGAGCGTCTGCGAACTTCGAATGTGCGAAATAACTGCTCGTCTGGCGTTGTGGGGTGCGGCCGGTCCCGCTGTGCACCGAAGATTGGCCGCAAAACCAACCTCAGGCCTTCCAGCCCTCTCGCTTGCTGTGCTTGCTGTGCTCAAGTCAACCAACAGATAGGCAGTGATACAGGCCTGTTGAACCTCATCGCAGAGTAACTATGGACGTGATATTTGAGGAGTTCGCGGCAGCCAATGCTACAGAGCAAGGGTATGCTCTAGCAACGACCATCTCACCAGAACCACCAAAGCACGATCCCGCCCGCCTGTACAGCTTCTACCGCAGCACCAATGAGTTCTCCGTGCAGACGGACTTGCGCTACAAGCTGCAATACAACCCGAACCTTCATCTGGACAAACAAGAGGCTGCAGCTTGGCTAGAGGTGTTTACGGCGTTCCACAAATTCACCGGCGCCTTGCTCAGTGCCGAAGAGGCCCAAAATACAGGCCGTGAGGTCGAGGCGAAATGGGGCGAGGCGTACGAGCTGTGGAAAGGCGTTGTCAACGCACTTATAAAGGGCTACCAGAGCGGAGCGTTCTATGCCTGGACAATTCCCTGTCTGTACGTTGCAGGTAAGTATTTGCGCGTCTTCGCGATCAAAGCCGACGACAACGCGGCGATCCAGAAGGGCAACGGTCTGGCATATGGTGGCATTCAGGAAGAGGATGCATTTGGAACTGGTGGCAAGCATGAGAAGCTCGAAGATGCAGCAAGGCAGATCAACCGCATCTTTGGCTTGTGTGTCAGTGATCGGTACGTAGCCAGTACTTCCCACATCAAGAAGCCACACGTATGGGAACACGGCTAAGGTAGGTCTTTCTCTTTCGCAGTGCACCACTCGACGAGTCCCGTAAATGGGCTCTGTACTACGTCACCAACCTCCTCTTCAAGACCTACTTCCGTCTCAACAGCATATCCCTCTCGAAGACGATTTTGCGTTCTCTTGCCGCTACTGCTTCCGACATGCCGCCTTTAGAGGCATTCCCCAAAGCCCATCAGGTTACATACAAGTACTATCTTGGTGTGATCAACTTCTTGGAGGAAGACTACGTGCGAGCTGAAGAGGAGCTCGAGAGAGCCTACGCCATGTGTCGCGCTGGTGACGGCAAGAACAGGCAGCTCATCCTCACTTATCTGATCCCCACTAAAATCATCACCAAGCAATCGCTTCCCTCCCGTGGTCTGCTACAAGCCCACCCTGCACTTTCGGCGCTGTTCAGCCCCGTTTGTTCTGCTGTTCGCTCCGGAAATCTCAAAGCACTGGATGGAGCCCTTGCCGATGGAGAGGCGGAGTTTGTCAAGCGTAGAGTCTATCTTACTCTGGAGCGAAGCAGAGATGTCGCCATTCGCAACTTGTTCCGCAAGGTGTTCCTCGCAGGTGGTTTCATGCCTCCCAAGGAGGGTGACACTGGACCTGTGCGTCGCACAAGAATTCCGATTGCTGAATTCGCTACCGCACTGTCGGTGGCTGGTGCTGAAGTCAGCGATGGCGAGGGAGGCATCGATCGCGATGAAGTTGAGTGCGCAATCGCAAACATGATTTACAAGGTACGTGCATGTGTTTAAATCTCTTAATATTGTTGTTCCGAGTCAGCAACATCCATATCCTTCCCCGATAACTACGCAGGACACGGACTAATCCAATTCACAGACTTTCATGAAGGGCTACATTGCTCGTGATCATGGCATGGTCGTCCTCAGTAAGGCCGGCGCATTCCCACACACCGGCGTCTGAAGTCAGCCTACTTCCACGAAACGGTCAAGATACGACTCAATATCTCTCTCTACTATGAAGCAGCACCAAGCGGAAATCACAGCCGCGACTCATGCAAAATGAAATGACGGACTTCGCATCAACTCTACCATGACCACATACCGAGCCTCACGCTCACAATTATGCAAATGGCTTGTCAGATTCGCACGGCATTGCTTTGCCGTCAAAACCCACGAACGACTATGATTCCACGACAGAGACTTTTAAGACATGAGAACTCAGCGAGAAGATGGCTCGGGGTGCCGAGTATGGTATTGCTATCCAGCATCGATATTGTGGTATGCACGCAGGGTTGAGTAGACCACATTCCAGAATGAAAGTGGGGAGCTGAATGTCGTTCGTAGCTAGCTTCACTATACTTCATTTTATCATCCTCACCATGCATTTCGGCTTCGTATCCGACGCTGACTGTCTCGAGATGGATGATGAGTGGAGTGAACAATCATGAGATGCAAGCCAATTGCTCGCGCCAGATACCTTAGGTATACATGCTACAGCCGTGCTATCAAAACAACCTCGCCTCGGTCCAAACGTGTGACGCAACAGTCTATCCCACGGAACAGAAATAGAACCGAAACAATAGACTACTAACGGAGTTACAAGCCAACATGAGAGCTCGACACGTTACACGGCGGACCCGCCGACTCATCACAAGTGACACAGACCAAGTCCAACAACAGTCGGATCAACGCCCAGCCTTCTCAGCCATAACATCGTCCTAATCGTCCGAGAGTCAGCAAACCCCAATCGAGTAGAACCCATTCCAAACTCACCAAATGTTCCACCAATGCCACAAACAAATCGAACCAAAGGCTCGAACCCCCCTGCATCATCTCCGCCTGCATCGTGCCGCTGCGCTTGAAAATCTCCCTCCCGCGAATGATCAGCGCGAGGTAGTGTGCGCGCAAGCTGCTGTCGCTGGCGGGCGTGTGAGCGTATGCGAAACGGGCGGAGGCCAGGATCGTGGCGGCGTTTAGGCCGCGCTGTTGGCCTTGCTTTTGCAGTGCGAGGTGTTGGAGGTGGGGGAGGCTGTAGCGGTGGGCGGCGCACTGGGTGGGATGAGGGGCTTAGTTGGGTTGTTTGGATGGTGAGAGGGTGGGTTGATGGGATGTGGGCGGTTACTTACGTAGACGGCGGTGTCTTTCAGGATGGGCACGCCGACGTCTGGCATCAAGATGGTGGATTCTGGGGTCTTCGCCGATGAGGGCGTCTTGCCCTTGAACGTTGTGGAGTTGGGGGAGAAGCTCGCGCGCTGCTTGTCGTACGCAAGTTGTGGAGTGTAGTCGCCTTTGTAGAGGAATTCCAGCAGTGCTGAGAAGACTTCTGGTTCTTCATGGAGGAGCTCGATGCGTTTGTTGGCCGTTTCGAAGAATTGCGCTCGGCACGCTTGGGCGAAGTAGGGAGACTTGCAGAGGACGTCTTCATGGGCGGCGAAGAGGCGTTGGGTTGGTCCGACGGAGATGGTGACGATGGTTGAATTGAGTGGTCTGGACGTGTGAGTCGGATGGACGAGACTGGGTGTTCTTGAGTTCTGCGAGAGTGTACTTACGATGATGCAGGAGTGTTAGGACCTCGTCGAGACGAAGGCGATGCTTGATCCGACGCCTGTGCTGCAAATGCTCTGCTAGTCCTTTGAAGATCTTTGAACGATCTCTGCTTTCGTTGCTTCGTCGACTTTCCTGCTCGATAGCCAAAGCTCTCTCGATGCGATTTGTTCTTGTTGGAAGAGAACATGGCTTACATTAGCCGGAGAGCCCCGACAAGCGATACTGTATATAGAATTGGCCTACCAAGCACACCAACCGTGGAAGAAGAGAGGCATATATATACACGCTCCTTCAGCCCAAGATTCGGACATGAAAGGGAGGCCACGAAGGATCTCGACCCCAACCTAGCAAGACCGCCTCCTCAGCACCACCGTCAAGCCAACGCCCGCAGATCTCTTCCCTTCCTTTACCGGCATACTACAAACGCAGTGTCAAAGGCAAGAGTCAAAGAACCCATGCACGCTCTCGACGCGTGTCCAATGAAGGGGTCTCGCGAACATCACGCGATATCACGGGACTTTGGGGCCGCGAAGGGGGCAACGATAGCGTCGAGTCAAAGGAGTGAGCAATACCGGCAGTGGTTCCGATAGAATGGTTTGGAGGGCGAGAGGGCTTGCACGGCCGACGTGGCGTGCATGGGTGGTGTTTCACTGCTGGCGTGTCGGTGACTAGAGGGAGGGGAGGTGTTGCTTGGGATGTTGGTTGTGGGGGTGTGAAAGATGGGGTTGAATGACTTGTTGTGTATTTTGGTAAAGCAGTCTGCTTCTTTCATTGAAAAATTATTTGTATATATTCATATCCTCATTGATCGAGTCATATATGTCTGGTGTTTGCCTGTGGTAATACAAGAAAGGTGGAAGGCAACAGGCACCCATGCCAGCCGAGGCGCTAATGCAAGCACTACTCTGCCGCGTATCTGCAAGGGACAAGGCACAGTCACTTCATATCCGGCTCTAGACTCGTATCATCCTGACCGTCACGGTACCAATTGATGGGAACCTCGGCAGGGCATATCGAGGCACTCTCACGTCCTTTCCGATTACACCCACGGGCTAGCTGAGCTCCGCCTCGATCAACAACCACTCAATCCTCAATCTTGATGCCCTGCTTCCCCGAGTAATGGTCAATCATGACTTCAAGCAATTTATTGCTGAGAATCCCGCCTTCAGCTTTGATGCTTCGAACCGTTCCATCCTGCAGAAGCTGCGGTAGCAAGACTGCCAACTTCCGCTTGATGAGCTTGCCGATCGATGAGTCGTTGCATGCTCCGCGAGATCGCTGTTCTCATCACCTGCGTAGACCGTCCTTGCGAATGTGAGGAATGTCTCCGTCGGCATGTCTGGGCAGCTTTCGATGTGATTTAGAATCTTCTCTTCGAGGTCTTTGATTTCAAGGCCGATGCTGACGTCGTACACTGCAAGAAGCTCTGCGAGCGTTTGCTGGACATTGGGTGCTGAGGCGTCAACAGGTGGGAGTAGGGCACCTCCAACGTACTCGATTGCCCTAACCAAAGCAACCTGGTGACGGGCGATTGGGTCTGCGATTTCGAAGGTCTGGCCCTCGTCCTCGACGTCCTGCATCTCTTCATCTAGCTCTTCATTGTATCTCGGGATCTGTCTGATGATGTACTCCGGTATGAAGAGGATGACTTCGCGCGGCTGCTTCTCGCGTGTGTTGGAGTTGCGCTTGCGGCGTGTGTTGTTGGTGATGGGTATCAGGTTGGCTACCAGGAGGACCAGGCGTATGGATGGTTTTGTCTGCCTGGTATGGTTGTCAATTGATCGTGATTAGGTCTGAAGCAATGCATACTCATCGGTGTCACTTGTACTACTTTTTCCAGAAGTTGGCGGGTCAGTGTATGGAGTACGCTGTCTCTCTTATGCGGCTCTATTGGCTCTCTTCGATAACCTCGATGGGACCGCGAGTCCTCTTGGCTAACCATTCCGCATTAATCTCCTCCGATCGTCTAGTGGTCGCTTCGTGAGCCTTCTGTATGCTCGAGCTTGTGGAGTTTTGTTGGCGGCTTGAAGTGAGAGAAGATGTCGGTAGGTCTTGTTGTTGTTGTAGTTCTCCGATTGCGGATCACTTGTCGACGACTTCAATCTGAAGAGCGCTCGTTGGTCGTATTCTGAAGCAAAGGGTTATGAGACTGGAACTGGAGTATTCATCAGAGCTGGCATTGAGATTCACATGCGTGATGAGATGCAGCGAATGGGCAAGTGAAGAAGGGATGTGATTTTGACGGTTTTGGATGAGGCGTGAGTCCGCGTCTTTTTCATTGATTGGATTGCCCTTGACCGAAATCGTCCATCTAATAAGGCGCAAATCTCTCCTTCTTCTCCTTCCTCCTCGCCTTCTTCGACCCCGCCGCCTCACCCCTCCCCTTCTCCCCCTTCGGCCCCTCACCCAACCCCCAAAACCTCACCATCCCATCCTCACCACAAGTAAGCACCCTCGCCTCATCCACAAACCTCAAATCCCTCACGACCTCATCCCCATGCGCGCCTGGGAAATCCACCATCTCACCCAACTCCCACTCAGGTCCTTTCAACTCCGCCACCTTCAGCGTCTTCTTCTCATTATGCCCGCACGCCACGACCGGATTAGGCAAAAACGTCTCCCTCACCAAATCAATGACGTACATACAATCCAACTCCCCTCTCACATCCCCAAACTCCTTAACCGGCAGCGCCTCCTCCTCCGCCGTCCCCGTCTTCTCCAACCCATATACCCAAAGCTGCTCGTCCGTGCTCAGCGCGAAAACCTGATCCTCCGCCAAAAACCCCGCGCAATGCACCGCGCTGCGCGGGTTGAGGACCTGCATGAGCGCGTCCTCCTCGTCGGCGACGTCGGCGTCGAACACGCTGACGAGCCCGTCCGTCGAGCCCGACAGGAGCAGGCTGCGCTGCGTCGCGTGCCACTGCAGCTGCGTGACGGAGTCCGTGTGGCTCTCGACGTAGCTGCGCGCCGGCGGCGCGGAGGGGGAGGGCTGGCGCAGGTCGAAGACGTGCACGCTCACGTCGCCGAGCCCTTCCTTCGCGCTCTCCGTGCCGGCGGCGAGGAAGTGGCCCGAACTCGCTAGCGCGGAGATGCCGGCGGATTTGGGCTCGTGGAGTTCCAGGGTTGGTTTTGGGGAAGGGGTGCGCGGGTCCCAGAGGCGGATGAGGCCGTCGCGGCCGCCGGTGAGGAGGGAGGTGCTGTCCGAGGCGGTGGTGAGGCAGGAGATTCCGGTGTGGGCGGGGGAGTAGGTGCGGGTGGGTTTGAGGTCGGGGATGTTGAAGATCCGTAGCGCGTCGTCTGAGCCGATCGTGGCGAAGTCAGAGCCGGTGCGGGCGAGGGTGTAGAGGTAGGTTTCTGGTGGGGTTGAGAGGTTTGATTGGGCTAATTGTTTTGCAGGCATTTTGTAGGAGTATGTGTGTTGCTGTTCGTTGATGATGATGGTCCGGTGTGGCTGGTTGCTTGTTTTGCAATTTTTCGTTCAGATCGTTCTTGTTGGACGATGACTTGATTGTGAGAGAAAAAGAGATTTTCTGCTTTTCCTGTGTGTGTCCGCTGTCGAGAATAACACAACACCAGATCCTAGACCGCAATATTGGCAGACAGGCCGTAAAAACGATTGACGAAATTGATTGAATTGTTAATAGGGTAGCCCGATCATACTGTTCAATTTTGCTACATAGAAGTGCATGTGAAGTCGGGCCTAGTGCCGAAGTTCAAACTGGGAAAATTGGCCAGTGAGCGAGCGTTGTTCACGCCCGACTCAGCGCCGTCTGCAAGATAGAAGAAAATGAGATGCTCCGTCGGTGGTGCAGCGCACAACAGATGCTACATGTACATAGGTATGTCGACAAGTCACGGTATTTCGAAGCATCAGCATGTCAATGCATGTCATGCATCTTCTCCATGTCAAGCCTGCATCGTTGCTGCGCCCACGTCCCCATGCATGGCAAAGCACGTCAGCTAAATTGCCAGCATCAGCATGAGGTAGTGAGTTAGTGGGTAGGGGGATATGGGCACATAAAACAAGGTATACGCAGAGAGAGAGGTTGGGCAAGTGCACTCGGCCGTGTGGATGGGAGCTTGCGCAATAGGTCGTTTCGTTTGGCTGTCGCCGCGCAACTTGGGCACGAGCACATGGTGAAAAAGACTAGCTGCCACGGACGAGGACGCCACAGGTAGGGACGCTCTAAAAGGATGGGCAGGCCAGCCAGCGGTGAGGCGCTTGAAGGGATACGCGGATGTGGGTTAACCTCCAAGGTGTGAACGTTTTAAGGCTGGATCTGCCGGATCTGATTCAAGGGTGCATTATTGTTGCTTGCTGTTATGTGGTGGAGGCGGGTGGGAATATAGCTGAGGAAGATGCTCCTCTTTCTTTCCATACGTGAATTGTTCAATGCTCGGCTGGAGTATCAGGTAGGTAAGCTGAGAGGTAGCACAGCCAGTTGCAAGAGAGTACTTCTTGGAGGATCAGGCGGAATGAACATGCGACAGACGAGGCGTGGCAGTCCCTGTGGCGAAGTAAGGTAATACCTAGGTTAAGGTAAGGCAGATGCTCAAGCGGTGGGTGCGGCGTGAAGTAAGCGCCGTCGTTTGCGTGGTCTGGCTTCGGGAATGGCTCGACTGGGCTTTGTCGGTGGTCGGGAGCTCTCCACGCTCTTCTCACCTCCCAATAATCTCTCTCTGCGCTTTCTCGCCGTCTGCTTGGACTATGCTCTGTCTAGCTCGGGTGTGAGACAGGAATAATCCATCCATATACCCTGCATGAAGCAGCATCAGCAGCAAGTCCGCAATCCTGAGCCGACTAGGGACTGACCCCATCAATCAAGGGACTGCGCTGCGCTGCGCTGCGCTGTTCTGCCTTTTGCCTCTCACCATTTCATGCCCAGTCAGTAGTAGTCAAGTGCCGTCCGCCTGCCTGTGAAGCGCCTTCCTTCCCTCTTCTCTTCCCCCTTCCCTCCCTTTCCCTTCTCCTTTCACTCTCCACTACTGCTATTCTTTCACTTCACACACACTCATCCGCTCACTCCCACCCACTCCCGCCCGCAATCTCACCCTCCTCTCTCGAGAAGTCCACAACAGACCTCAACTCTACGCTCTCCGGCTTCTGTCTGCTACACCGCATTCCTCCGACAACTCTCACCTGGCCGCTCGCTCACACCTCACTACGCCAACTACTTTGCTGCTGCATTCCTCTCACGACAACCGCTCTCCCAAAACCACCTCAACACCGCAAAGATGCGCCGCCAGACGCCGATCGCGCACCTGCTATACGCCTATCTTTACCCGCACCCGACCGTGGACGACCCACCTTCTTTCTCCGCTCATCTGGCCAAGCACCTCGTTCAGGAAGTTCGCATGGAAGTCCAGGTTTTCTATGGCGAACTCACGACCATAGAAGCCAAGTACCCGGGTCTCGACTACTGCTATGGCCCTCACCGCATGCGTCTCGGCCGCTACAAGCACCACGCACGACTCTTCGCCGCTTTCGACGCTCTCAATCTGACCTACCAGGAGATCCAGGATTTCTGTTGCTGGGAGGGCACGCGATGGGCCCGAGAGCGCTACGAGAAAGACGAGGCGTGTACGATTGTTGACACGACCGGCAATAACATTCCACACTTCGTCGACCGCAAGCTGCGCAAAGCCCTGCCCGACGAGCCCAGGAGAGGCAGCATCACGCGCAAAACAGACATTTCGGTTGTCTTCCAGGACGCACCGCGATCTTCCAACAGAAGCGGCAGGGCGCAACAGCAAGCTGCAATCTACGTTCCAACCGCAGCAGACGATGCCGATCAGGACGATGACCACATGTCCGACTCTGCGTCCGACACGACTGCCTCACCGCAGAGCGAAGAAGAGACCGCAACCGGCGCAGCCGAATGGAGTCGCGCTCGCATCGAAGCGCTCGAGCGACAACGGGACCAACTGCAAGCTGCGTTGGCTCAAGGCGCTCCCTTGACACCAGAACAAGAGCAGCTGCTGAAGGACCAGCATGAGTGGAACGCAGCGCAAGGACTGGACATCGCGAGGTCCGTGGGACACAGCCAGCGAGCACTCTCTGGAGAAGCAAGCACATCCGCCAGAGCAGCTGCATAGACGCAATTTGTCTCGCAGAGGCACATTCAGCAGAGCCACATACGCGAATGGCCACCATCACGAGGCCCATGGTCGAGCTCGTGACAGCGGCACGCAGCAACAGCTAGACCTGGGTCTCCCTCTCTTCCGATCGCGGCGGCCACGTCGCAGTACGTGCGCAAAGCTGCTGGTTTTCCAACTTTGACGTTTTACTTGACGATTTCCTTCTCTCTTTTTGGTCTTTTTGAATCTGGCAATTAGCAAGGCGCTCGGGACATGCTTTATCAGTTTGGGATTTTCTTTAACTCTTTTTCCGATATTTCTCCAACCAGTGCCCACACCCACTGGGAAAAACAGCAGGTTATCACGTCAAGCAAGCAAGCATATCAATTTCCATTCAATTCTCCCAACCCAGTCTGACATGGCGTCTTTTGGAGTGAGGAGTGAAAGGGCGAGGGAGCGTGGTGGGGTGTTTGGGGGAAATGCAGCAACCTCTTTACTTGCATCAAAGTCAGACAGACGCGAATCGACTCGTTCGTTTCCCTACCGCGCCTATTTTTTTGAATCGAGGAATTAAGCAACGCCGGTTTTGCGAACTCGATGGGCACGTGTGAGAATTGATCTCCTTTACTACGGACTCGAGCACTTTGGGCATTTTTTTCAAGTGATGTGACGTCTTTTTACATCGCACGATTTTCGGTTCCTCGCATGTCGTCTGTTCTCGTAGTATAGTCCGTTGGAAGCGTTCATGTTCGTACATCGAAAAATCGCAAAAAATTCAAGGTCAGCAAGGAACCTACATGTACCTCGCGAAGTATTTCCATCGCCCTGTTCGAGCAAATGCGAGCGCCTTGCCTTGACGTGTTGGTTTTCCGTCCTCTTCCCCTCTCGGATCTCTTCTTTGGTGAAGCAGTATCAGCAAATGCCACCCACCTACATAGGTGGATAGGTTGGTCATGCAAAATGATACGTCCAAGCAACGATCGCTAGAGATAATCGATTTGTCTTTTTTCTGCTCCCTTCATCGGTTTCCGTATCGGTTGTCGATACCTTTCACTTGTATCACCAAGGGAACAGGAAAGGAGGGTTGGCGCGGACGAAATGCTTCGCATCCATCGTTGTTGGGCGAGTAGATGGCGAACCAATGGGCAATTACACGTACATGTACCTGAACGATGGGACCTCGTCGTCAGTCGCGACATGAATAAAACCGGTGGAAAGGGTGTATACATCTCATGTTTCCCTTCTCATACATGTATCTTCCCGGTGCAGAATCTGACGTGTCCGATCGTTCTCGTTATTCAATCTCCTGCATACGTGCGTGGTTTATGTGCCCATGATATGGACGGACGGTTGGTTCGATAGATGCCTCAAATGGAGAGCACTTGTTCGCGAGAAACCCTATGCAGTCAAGCATTACAAGAGAACAATGGTTAAGGAAGAGGGGCAAAGAATGGGAGTTTTCCTCAAAGTCGCTTGGGAGGTTGATTTCGTCTCTCTTATCACATGTGCATGTAAAAGTATAGGTACAGTTGTTGGTATAGGCATGTAATTAAATGCTCAAGTAGAGAGATATGGATGAATATTATGTATGTACTTCTCTCGCACTCACGGACACAGTTTTGGGAAAACATGAAAGCGTGCATGCTTTCGATTAAAGTAGGTATGATGAGGGTTGAGGTTGTTGGATTCTCATTCTTGATGGTGTGATGAGAGTGATGAGCCGGGAAGAGTAGAAATCTAGGTACATTTAAGTGTTGCTTTATTATTATTGTTGTTATTAAAGAGATGTGATGTTGGTCTCAACCCGAGTTTCACGCACGCGTGCAAGACTTTAGTATGGTTACACGTAGGAGATTGTAAGTAATCGTTTTATTGGGTGGGCTTCTTTGAGAAATCTTGCCTTTTCAAGGCGTTGATGAGGATGACTGCACCAAACCACATCGTCGAAAGGGTAGGTAAATAGAGAATCGAAATCAAGAGATAGAGAACAAAGATGGAGACAACCTCGCAAGTTGATCTCTCTTGCATTTCACCGAGCGATCTATTCGAAACAAAGTTTTTTGAGGGAATAAAAGCAATCTAAAGCCATTCCCATCTTCCAATGAACGCCTTTTCCTTTCACACCCTTTCGCGTCGCAAGAAAAGAAACAACAAGAAAAGCCCCAAATCATAAAAGCGTAGTGGTAATGATGTAGAAAAGCGCGATAAACAAAAGCAAGCAAGCAAAGCCTCCCAGGGTGAATAAGAGTCAAAACAGCAGAATCCCAATAATCCATGAGTAGCGCCGAGCGATTAATAGCAGTAGAAGCGATTTTTTGTGTATACGCAAGGGGATCTTGTGTATCGATCCCAATTCAAGCAAAGAGAATTTTGGTGTTTCCGAGCGCCTATTGAGGGAAAATGTATGGACGGAGGATTTTCCGATGAGAGCAGCGGCGGGTAGTTTGTGATGATGTGGTGGAGTAGTCGACCTAAGCCGGCACTCGTGGGCTCCAGATTCGTGTACGTGGGCCCAGCTGATAGAGATGAGATGACAATAGTAGCCAATCTTTTGGGTATCATAAGGATGAGGAGAGTGTAAAAAAGAGATCCAAGCCCCGAAGGAATTGCACTTTGTTGCTGCTGCTGCTGTCGAAACGACTCGCTAAAATGTGGAAGAAGTGCAATCAATCAAAGTGAATCGATAGTGTTTTGTTGAGAGGCAGCTCTGCGTGTGCTGGCGGGCTGGCCGGGCGGCTGCCTGATCGTGTTGCATATAGGAAGGCACACCGAGGTCCGGTTGCATGATTGTATCGTCAGGCATGAGGCATAATGACCGGTCGCGAGCTCTCCGTCGGCGTCGGGGAGTGAGCAGCGAGCCCTCCCTCGGCTGCATAGGGCGGTGAACAGTCATAACCGCAATCAAACGCAGAAGGTAACGACATGCATGTTCCCTAGAGTTACATGCGCGCGTCCCGCCTGTCCGCCAAGCGACGAGCGTTTGCATGCAGGGCACAAGGCCGGCGTGGCGTTTCCCATGCACAACCTTGACTCGCGGAGGAAGCGCTAGGCGGTAGCGTGCATCGATACGCAATCGAAAAAAACAATACTCTCAGTAGCCAATTCCGGTCGCCATGCCGGTCAACCCTGCGCCGGCGACGTTAACGCTCATGCCCTGCAAATTGTTTGGCATGCCGGGAACATTTTGCGGATTCAGCTTGAACTCCGGATTGCAGGGTGGGCTGTGTTGGCGATGGTACTTGAGACCGTTCAAGTTCTTGTATCGCTTGCCGCAAACCTCACAGCGGTATGGCTTCTCCTTCTCCATACCAACGGTGCCCGGGTATGGGATGGATGTCGCAGGGTCGACAATGGAGAACGTTCCGTCGGCGTTCTCCTTCAGCTGCTGATTTTGGTGACCGTGCTGCTTGTGATACTTGAGACCATTTTGGTTCTTGTAAGCCTTCTCGCAGCCGATGACAGGGCACTTGAAGGGCTTGATTTCCTCTCCAACGAAACCGCCCACACCAGCGAGGCCGTTGAGCAGTTGGTTCTCACGGACGCGCTTGGCGATTTCGCTGTTGTTGGCGAGCGCAGAGGCGGGGAAGCCTTTGTTGCCGTTACCTGCCTTGCTCAGCAAACGCTTCGCAGGGTCATCGATTGTAGCAGACGCACCATTCATGTCCATGCTATTGGGATCATAGTTGCCTTGCATGAGCTGGTTGTAATCAATGTTACCGAGTTGATTGTAATCGATATCTGACTCCGCAGGCGTGCCGGGAGTAGACGAGTCGGGCGTAGCAATTCGCTGTGCGGCGGCGTTGGTCAATGTTGGGGTGTTGACGGCAGAGACGGAAGGATTGCTCTGGTATGTATTGTAGTTCTGGTTGTTTGCGTGTGGCGTCGATGGGTCGGCGGAATTCAGCCCTTGCCCTTGGAAGGCGTTGGCAATGTTGATGTTGATCTGAGGTGCTCTCGGTTGTTGACGTCCGAATTGAGGCTGGGGTTGGAATTGCGCACCCTGAGGTTGTTGCGACTGCGACGCTGGCATGCCATCGTCCATCTCCATGTCATCCAAGCCATCGAAGCCAGCCATCTGGTCATGATGTTGACCGTTGAACAGCGGGGACGCGGCGCCAGGTTGGAAACTGGGTTGAGGATGAGCGAATTGCTGTTGAGGTGTATTGTGCGAGCTCTGTGCCTGCTGCTGCACAGCCTGCGCCGTGCTGGAGGCGTTGGCTGCCCGGCTGCTGGGAAATTGTTGATCGCGAGGTGTCCGACCCATGGTCTGGTTGGGTTGTGCCGCGTGCGCCTCCTCGTAGTGCTGCAATAGCTCGTGCATGGAATCGAGACGGATGTCGCAACAGACGTAGTCCTTCATGTAATTGGCCTCCATCTTTGGGAGATATGAGGAGGAATGCAACGAAGGCGACTGCAGGCCGGTGTGCATCATCGGAGAAGTGCCGGTCATGAGCAGACTGCGCGGAGCCGAGTCAGTAGATGTTACGAGCAACAAGGAGATCACTGCGAAGAATAACTTACTCGTCACGTACAAAACTTCCCATCGACAGACCACCCCAGCTCATGCCGCCCATGAGGCTGCCAGAGAGGCCGACATGGCTTTCACGGCGGAAGCCCATGCCGTCTCGCACGGGGATGGCTTTTGCGCCGTAGGGAGTGGTGCTCAGCATGCTGACTGATTCTTGACGGGGTTTGGCAAGTCCTGGATTAGGAATGCCATCCATCTCCATGTCGTTATCGGGCTGCGGTTGGCGCAACTGCGATGTGAGATTTGATTGCTGGTTGCGCGGAGGCGAGTTGGAAGGCGCCCGTGGGGTGGCGATATTTATGGGAGGACTCGGCATTGTGTCGTTGGAGATGGCGATGTGAGGGTAGGAATGGTCAGGGAACAAGGCGACACCAGACCCGTCCGGGTCGTCTGGGAAGAGGATGTCGTCGCTGCTGAATTCGTCGGTGGCGGATTGAGTAGGAAATAAATCGGGAGCCTTTGCGGGATGGCCGAGCAGCGAGTCGGGCTGGCGATGATAGTGATTTGCGAAGGTGTTTGCGCGGGAGGAAGTAGGAGTGCTGACAGGCGAGCTCTCAGCACTGCTTTCGCGTCCACTGGGCGAGTGGAGAGGCGGCGTCGAGTGAGTTGAGGAGGCCACGGTGAAGACGGTGGTGGAGCTTTGGTAATATACCGGAGGGCTTAGCGTCGACACGGCGCTTGGGCAATGTCGGGTGGAGTCACAGGGCAAGCTAGCGTGGACGGGAGTCGTCCAGTACGTAACTGGCAAGCGGTGGCAGCCAGCGGATGGAGCGAGAGCTTAATAAGGGTCGCTGCTGCTCTCTGCGCTGGGTTGAAGGTTGTGGTTGGGCGGATGCGAGTGGAAGTGAAGTGAATATATCTGGTGAGTCGGGTGGCAAGTGCCGTGAACGGATGCAATAATGACGGTGACGGTCGTAGCTCGATAAATAGGTAGTGGAACAACGGCAAGCCGTAGGGCGAGGCAAGGCACAATAGCAGGTAGGTAATCGATCGTTTGAGAGGTGCTCGAGTGGCGCTCAAGTGGTAAGTGGTCCGCACATCAGAGTGTATTACAGGATCGAGTGGGCGAGTCGAGGATGAGTCGGGGCAGGGTTGGTCATATACCCTCGATTGGCAGCCAGCCAACAGCTGCTCCCGCATAGTGCATCGAAATGCGGTGCCACCGTTTACATACAGCAAACCTACAGGACATGGATGATGGACATGGATGGTGGATGGGCAAGGGAGCGATCGTCTGGCGTCTCAATCTGATCGATGAGCGAGGGTGACGGAGGCGAAAGGTTGTTGGATGCATGCATGCATGGCCATGGCATGACGGAGCCTCATCCTCATCGGGGAGCGACAGACTGCGCCAGACTGCTGCTCTCTGGCTCTTCGGAGACGGGTTGAAAGGGCAGGGTGGTGACGGTGGTAAGGTTACTGTTCGGGCACAGGTCCCCTCCAATCACGCTCTATGTCCATTCCCGACTTGTATGAGAGCTCGCCCGCCGTCTGTCTGAGAGGCTCTCGCGCGACCGTTATTTCGTCTGCAGCACGAGCAACTATGCCCACTACTGTGCCTACTCTACTACTGCTGTGCTGCTCTCGCAAACGACTTCTGATCCGCATCTCTCTAGATCTCCGCCAGTCCTGCGGGTCACTCGTCGGCGCCGCGTACCTTGTTAATCCGCTGCGCCGCCTCTCGACGATCCACGCCGGCGGCTGCGTACATCGCATTGCGCATGCATGCATGCACGCATAGATGCACTCATTATTCACACACGACTTCTCTGACATACCGCCTCGACCGCCGGCTCACACTCCCTGAAGCTTGGTCGACCCTGGCAGCATTACTGCCTACCTGAATCGGTCAGACTGCCTGCTCCTGGCTGTCGACTCGCCACCACTTGCTCCCTCCCCCAACGCCATCTCCCTGGGTGACTCGTCCAGCCTGGCACTAGCCAAATGTGCGCCATGTCCCCGTAGTAGACTACTCCTCCGTCCATACATCACGTACATGCACATACCGCAGATGCCTGTTTCCCCCGGCATCACCCACGCGAGCAAGAGGCCGACGCAAGCCCGTCCGACTGTCGCCAGACCTGCGTGCGACCAGTTGCAGGCTGGCGACCAGCCACCCCTGCCATCGCACGCGGCCGAGGTGGCCGTGACATCTGGTGGGTGGCCTTCCAGAAGCCAAAGCGAACCCTTAAAATCGCGTCTGTGCGGCCAAAGCGTGCCACAACTTGCCTCACGCTACCTCTTAGCACTTGCGGCTAGCACTTCGAGCACGTCCACCAACAATTGCCAACATCCAGCGAGCCAGCATAGCAACAGGGCCCAAACCTGGCAGCACTCGTGTCCACGCCGCCAGATGCCGCGATCAACCGATTGTTGCCACCATCCGGTCCTGAGCCTCACTCCATTTTGTATTTTTTTTGAGACATCTCCCATTCGACACTGAGGGGCAAAGCTCTCAAACTTTGGTAGAGGCACGCAATCGACTTATCGCACGTGAGACAAGTAATGCTCGACTTGCCTCATCTTGACGGGGCTTTGACCGACCATAAAGTTCATGAAACACTTTACAGGTGGTGCGATCGCTTACACGGTACCTTCACCCAAACGACACTATCATTTCGCAGTGGATGAGGAGCTCAGAATGCAATGCTGCAGCCGGATCTGCGCGCCTGTAAACTATCAACATTAATCCGGTTCTTCACGAGTCGACCGGGTATGCACGCTGCTTGCACCCAGCGTCAATCATCCTTGGATTCAAAGCATCCAATAATGTCGGACAAAACTCGAAGCTCTCGCCGACGTTTACGCAAGGTTCGCCTTCATGTCGCAACGCCTCCCTTCCGCAAGGCATCCAGGCGGCCCTCGGTGGGGTGGGCCGTACGGGAGTCGGCGCACGAGCACTGGATCTTCTCTACTGCTCGGCTCGGGTCCCAGTTAATTATTGTTCCTTCTTTCCTGTTAGTCGGAGAAGCGCTTGAACTGGCGTCAGCTCACGTGGCCGCCTTGACAGCGCCACCTTTTCTTGATTGCACTCGACCATCTGTGTTGATTATTCTCGACCTCACTTGCAAGACTTAGATCGTTCATGGTATCCATGCTTGCAGCCTCAGCTCAAACCCAAGGCGTCCAACACGCTTCTGCCAACAACAATGTTATTCAGCCGCGACCGCTAGTATGATCCCGGTCGTTCCACGGCAATTCTCGCTGGAACAATCATGTGGTCCAGCTTGGAATCCACAAACCCGTCAGCCGTTCGCTCTGAACCGCTGCCGTAGTGTTCCCGAAGCTGTCCGAAGCATCCCCAAGGCGCTCTTGAACATTCTCACTCGGTACAGCTTCGTGTTTTGGTACGTGGTCTCGAATCGGGCGACGGGAAGAGATTGTACGCCTGGATCTACGAACCCCAATATTCTGGTCTCGTTACATTCAACATTTCCTGTTCCTGGATTCTTTCGGATGTGTCCTGTGCTCAATGCTATAGTATTCTAGCTCACCGAGCCGCGTGATGGAGGAATTGTCAAGACCCTGGTTCACACACAAGCCCAAAGCGTTGTGGAGTGAGTGCAGAGCGGTTTGTACGTCGTTCGACGCGATCAAAACAAATGCTTCCACGGCAGTCGGTCTCGTGCGTATCTGCCCTACGACAAGTGCATGCATGGTGGTCTTCCATGTCGCATCCCGACCAAGACTACCGCGCTCTTGTCGCGGCAATATGCGGATACATCATGCGCTATGAGCTTCGTTTATTCAACACGCGAGGTGGTGGACGCTTCCTGGTCTATGCTGATCTGCTGACCAAAGGCAGACCAGCGTAGGGCAGCGAGAGCTGGTAGGTGCTCAGAAGCAATTAATCCAACGTCCATACTACTGTGCGGCGCCGTGGAGGATGCTCGATGATCCGAGGTGTTGGTGCCGATTCGGCCTCTCTTCATGGACGTCACATCAGCACTGTTTGACGCAAATGCGCTGCCCGATCGCTGCGCGATGGTTGAGGCTCCTCGCTCGTCTCAAATTCACCAAATTCGGTGACAGCCGCTCAACGCCAAGGCATTCACCAGCCTTTTGGGTTTAGTATGTCATGAAACCTTAATACTCCCCCCGGACATGCTCTCCGACTAGGCTTTGCTGCTTCGCTCTTCTGTGGAACGGTCTCCGGTGAACCTAGAGATGCTGGTATTGGGGGTGACTTCGCTTGCCCTGCGTGCCTGCTTTTTGATCGTCCAGTACCGCGGTACAGCATGTTTGTTGTCGTACACAATTCGAAGAGCATAATCGCCTTCTCTTGGCGGACACAACGATCTTTACGCCGCGAACAAGATATAAGATTTCTCGCGCAGCTTCCCCTCATGAGCTGTTGCTTGTGACGTTGAGGCACCCTTCATGACCGCATGGGATTACCATTTTTGTGCCTGCCCGCCACCGTGGTAGAGACAACGCTGGAACAGATCTGCAACACCATGTCGCCCAGATACCAGTGACGACCGCGCCGTCCAAAGCACGATTTCTGTGGCGCATCGCAATCATCGACATCGCTTCCACCGCCACTTCAAGATAACGCCCGGATACGCAAGTCGCCTCAAGTGCAATTCCCCGGATAATATCTCCAGCTCGCTTGAATTATCCGGAGCACCAGGCGTCTTAGCATTAGCACGCACCTTCACTTGCTCGAAGCGAGGCTGGCAGCATCGAGATGATGTGATCATTCCAGCCTGATTGAAAGGCAAAGCAAATACTGAAGCGACTCAATGAATCGTGATTAGTCGTGGCACACACATCCACAGTATCTCTACGTTGACTCGTCACCTTGCTTTGCGATCGATTCTCCAACCACATGTTCTTGATAATCCCGCGGCAAGCATTTGCAGTACGTCTGGTTCAATGTTCGTGTAGCTTCAGCGGATTCAACACGGGTATCAGTTCTCACTGCTGGTGCCACCACTGATGGGAAGCATCGCTGCAGCTTGAATCCCTCCGCATCACACCACGTTCAGCTGTCAACGTTACGGTGATGCAAGCCACGCGTTTATTGCAATAAGCAATTTTGAACCCCTGTATGTGCAGTGCAGCTTGTTAGGTATACGAATTTGTACGATAGCGTCCTGCGAGATTACATGCTTCGCGTATCGAGTACGTCAAGCGGTCGTGATGAGATTGTTATCATCAACATGCGAATGCGGTCTTTGCAATTGGCAAGCAGGTTCTCTGGCTTTTGGATCGTCACGGTTTAATGAGCAACTGACGGGCGACGGCTGGTCTAAAGTCTTCGATGCTGTTGTAAGTCCGAAACTGCTGGCCGACGAAAGCATATGGCCTCAATGACGCTAGACCCCTCTGCGCGCAAAAGCGAAGCTTCACGTTAAAGTGATATCGGTGGCCAATCGTCTTGCCTTTTCCGTTGTCTCTTGTTGTTGATCAACAAACCTCCCAAACACCCCACGCCGTCATCAAGATCGCCGCGCGCGAGTCAGCGTTTCGAAGATCTGCAAGCTGATTCTCCCAATTCGCACATGGAGGAGCTTTAGGATTCTTCGGGCAGCTGGGTTTCCAGACTCCGTGCGTGCCATGACCTCATCATTCTCAAGATGCTTTTGCGATGAAGGTTTAATGTCGGAGGTGGGCTCCGGGCGACGGGGACTCACGGGCAAAGGCAAGGCATCTCGTTCGGCTTTCGCTTGCTAGATACCGACATCCCACATCCGCGTACCTTGCGTTAAGGCGGAACGCGGATATGGGCCGCCAGGCGATTGCCTATTCCGATCCGCTACCGCTCTTTTGATTGTTGTTGCAAATGTCATGCGAAGGGAGTTGAGATCAACGAGCATTTGACCCGCCGGCTGCTTCTTCTCCGTAGGTTCACGGTGGTATGTAGACTTCGACTGACGATAACGAATAGAGTGATGCGTCGATTTATCGCGGTCGTTGAGAACGGCGAGTATTGGCTGGATTGTGAAGCTTCCAAGGAATATTGCCTCGTTTACTGACGAAGCTCTTGCTTGGCCTATTGATTAGCCCGGCGTGACCATTCATTGTTCTTCAACAAGAACCAGGTACCGTACAGTCGGCGTTTGCACCTGGGCTAAGTCGCCCAAACAAACACCTTGACCGCGAGCGTATCGCTTTGGTGAGCTGTGCAATTAAGAGTTGCAACTCTAAACATTTTGACGCGCGACGGCAGTTCATGTCGCCAGGAGTTGGCTGGACGCCTGATTTTACCACGAGCTTATTGTGTGAATATGCTAGGCCACGTCAACTCTCTCTCTCTTCCTCGCACTCTCGCGTGTTTCTCATGCCACCGTGCCTGATAGCTTTTCGTAGCTTGTTTCTCACCTTCGCCTTTCAAAGCATGCTACATGATACCTAACTCATCACGGTCCATGACCTGACCTGGTACATCCGTTGAGAGCTCGCCTCGTTCTCATCACCGGAAGAAGGCGCAAGCGTCGCAAACCACCTCACATCAGGATACCAATGAGCAAGATAATCATCCAGACCTGGCAGATTCAGGGAAGCCATGTCCATGCGCCCATCTCACAGACAAACCGCGCCTCACCGCACGACACGTCTCTACCAGGCACCATTCAATAGCTCTGTACCAGTAACTGCGCCATAGCCACCACGTCTGCAAGCGCAGCCTGCGCGGAACTCCGGCGTCGCAGCAGCGCCTTTGGTCCGTGTCTGTCACCGGATGGAGGCCTGTGTGACACTCTACCGATAGTAGTGTCGCAGACCGCAGTCGTCGCCTTCAGTGCTCGTTCTAGAAGCCCGTGATGCCGAGGAAGCCGGTACGCCCACTTAGGGCCATAACAACACCAATCGGACCCTGCTGTCGTCTGAGTCGCTGGATCCTTTCCCTCTTCTCCGCGATACCACCGGTGGGGGGTCGGAGCGGCGTGGACGCTACCGTCCTTTGCCATTCCGCCAATTCGATCTATCTCGCGTCGCCGTCTACTGATGGCTTATTCGCAAGCCCCGGTATGGACCAGCGCGACTCTTCCAGGAAGGCGCATTGATCAGCCGAAGCCCATTGCAAATCTGGTCCCTGAAATGAATCCCAGGCCCACTTGATCCCAACTCCGCCATCTCACAACCCGCTCAGGGTCCGAACAATGTTATACCGGAGGTAGAATGGCGGCAGTAGGGCATCAGGAACGGGCCCATAAACCACGTTTCGACGCTTGTTCGAAGCGCTCACGGACGCTTCGAAGCCCGTTGCTGCCCCATCACCCCATCCGATACACTTCGCCTTGTCTCCATATTGCGGATGGCTGTCGAGATCGTGAAGCTCTAACGGGCCAGACGACTTGTCATTGCGAATAAGTCGAAACAACCACGGATCTCGCATCCTCCCTGGCTCCTTCACCGCCACTGCGGAATTATTGCAGGAAGACGACGCAAGCGCTGATTCATTTACTCTCCAGATCCCCCTTTTCGTTGAGTTGTGCCTCGGTCGGAGGGGAATCCTGCGAAACCTCATCTCCATCTTCACCAACGCGTGTCAACCACCAGTCAATGGGTATTTTCCCTATGCGCTCCAATAGCTTGCCGAGCCTGCCGAGCAGTATGGTCAGTCAACAGACTAGTGTTCGACGCCGCACCGCACTTGTACGACTCAACAGGTTGTTACGTGTACAGGCTATAGCAAGACGGAGGAAATACCTTCCTGGTACTCTCTTGCGTGTGCATGTCACTGCGTCTTCTCCACACACTACTGCTCGTGGCCATTCGTGTATCGCAAGCTGCCTGGCGAGCTAACTGACCTTAGATTCAATCTCGAAACAAGCAAATAATCAGCGAAACCAATAACAGTAGGCTGTAGCAATCACAACAAAAAAAGCAACAAAAAACCCCAAATGTATCCACAGACTTAGCGTTCCCCATCGAATGTCACCTATCTTAGGAGGTACCTCCACATCAGCTCCCCTCCACCGCCAACTCACAGGCAGATGCAACATGAATCAAAACATGGAAAAAAGCAAAACAACCACAAAACCGCAGAACGAAACACATATCGCAGACCACAGCCCGAGTTCCGAGACCGAGTGAAGTCGATTAACTAACAGGGTAAACCTACATATCGCAAACACCCCACCCTCTGCCATCCAAGCCCTCATCGTTTGCGTTTACGCGACACGGTTAGAAGCAATCAACCAACATCGGCCTGAGCATTATTAGGTGCGGTCGGGGGTTGCTTTCTCGCTTAGATGCCGCGACCAGGGGTTACTCGATACCTTGCTTTTTCCGGACTTCGCGTGAACGGCTATACTGTTAAACGGCTACGAGGAGATTTAGATCGCGAACGGATTTGCGAACGGTGCTGAGGGAGCTGGGGGATGTAGGAGTAAGAGTCACCTGGCCGAGACTATCGATGGCGTTTCCTGCTTCCTTCGCTGTTTCTGTCTGGCGACTCATGGGCAGGAGTAGATTTGGGACTGAAGTGCAGTAGTTTGCCAGGCCGGGGAGTGTTAGGCTTAGGGTTTGCGGTCGATGGTGTAATGCAGGAAGGGTGGTTCGTTGGTCGAGACATCAACGCTTATACACTAAATCGTGCTATCTGCTCTCCTACTGTGTTTTTGACTCGCGGCTATTGGTCGCCGTGGTCGGGCGCTTTTAATGTGCACTATAGCACGATGTCTATCTAGAGCTGAGATGCGACCTGTCTCGCCGGGCTGGAATGTCCGTTCTGACGGCTTCCCTGTAGGTCTGGCTCGCTGGTTCAGTCTGCCTCACCCGCGGAGGCGGGCTGGTGGGTCGTTGATGTTGCCGTCGACGTTGATGGGAAAGTCTGGGTCGAGGAGGTAGGTGGTGGAGGTTTATGATTCTGCGTGGCGCGGAGACGGCAGAGAGGCTCGCAAGGGCGACGAATGTGATGGGAAACTCTGGGTTGGTAGGTCTCGAAGCGTCTCCATGTCAATTGGCCGTACGGCGAAGCTGGAATGGTGAACACCAGGCGATGGATGGTGGTCATGAGAGTGATGGACGTATAAGGAAAGTTTGTGGTCTAGTACAGAGTATGTCGGTGTTGATCCCCGAGGCGGGCTGTGAATTAGATGAAGCTATAGCTACCTATGATACTATCATGACTCCTGGAGTGCTTGAGCTGCCTAGAGCTATCTTCACGGCAGAAAGTCAAAGGACATTTGGCGTTACATGAATTAAGGAATTAAGCGATAGTAGACCGGGAGGCAAGGATTGTGCATACACTTCAATGGAGAAAAGCGGACCGACGTCCTTTGCATATGCGCGAGGGAGGAGATGGATACGGAGACTTCATATTGATGTATTCGCTTATCGTCATGCTTTCTTCGTGATTAAATCTGACGCAACTTCAAACTAAACAAACAATCAAGACCCTTGCCTCGAGGCATGGCATGGTTGGCAAATGGGACGTATAGCTCGGCATGAGCGCCATGTTCTCAATTCCTTGTCTGCAATTGAATAGCAAGATTGGAGCTGCGTCAGCTGTGATGTTCTTGCAGGATGCGATCTCGTAATCTCGTATGAAGTGATGAATGGGATCGCTCATGAAGAAGGGTTGAGTTCAAGCTGAAGTTGCCACTGACGTGTTTTCGACGTTTCAGTATTTCAAGTGAAGACGGCCGGATTTTGGGTAAGTCTTCCTAGCCAACGTGGCAAGAGCAGTCGACGACATCGCAACGAACATCGTGATCTAGCCCTCGGCTTCGATCTCGTAGCTGTTGCTCTTGTGCTTTGGCTGGAAGTTGAAGTTCTGGTGTGCCGGACCAAGGAACATTTCACTGCGCGATTGTTAGCTTGTCTTCGGTAAGATTTCATGAGACGAGGTGGCATACCTGATCTTGATCCAGTCTTTGTAGTTGCCACTGCTCAGAAGAGTTTCCAGATCGCTCCTGCCCCGGTAAGCCGGCGGGCGATCACCGAATCTTGGTGGCAAGTGCTCCAAGATGCCCACCGGAATGTAGCGGCAAGTGAAGCTGAGCCACTCGAGCAAGAAGCGCCTGGTGGTACCAACGCCGATCTCATCAGATCCCCAGTATTCCAGGCCGTTGCGAACGAATTGCTCGACATAGCCCAGACGCTCAGAGGCGGACTTATCGAGGTACTGCTGTGATTGGATCTCCTCGAAGATCCATGGCTTGATGAGCGCGCCACGGGCGATCATGGCGCTGTCCACACCAGCGTGCTGGACAGCGTTGTTGTAGTCGATGTGAGTTAGGACATCGCCGTTGCCAATGAAGTAGGGGAGGCCGTTGGGTTTCGAGGATGCTGAGATGTCACGAGCGTCTGGCTCGCGTACGGTGTCGGTCACTTCATCACGAGTCTTTTCCAGGTTGCTGACGAGGCTGGCGCACTCGGAGATGTACTCCCAATCGGCGCTACGAGTGTAGCGCTGCTGTCTGCTGCGGCCGTGAAGAGTGATCGCAGCAACACCAGAAGGACCTTCACCAGATTCTTGTGCCTCTTGACCACCAAGGATGAGTCGCTGGCAAAGCTTCTCTGCTGTAGGGACCTTGTCCTTAGTGCCCATGCGGATCTTCACGGTGATGGGAACTTCGTTGCTAACGACGTTCATGCCACGGAGGATCTTCTCAAGCTTGCCTGGAGAGTCCATGAGCGCAGAGCCAGCTCCTTGACGGTAGACAAGATCGATGGGGCAGCCGCAGTTGAGGTCGATGGCACGGATCGAAGGGCAAAGAGATGTGATGGCCTCAGTAGTCTTGAGGGTGAGCCATGGCTTGTTACCAGCAATCTGCGCGCCGAACTTCAAGTCTTTGCTGTTGTCGTAGTTGTTGATGATCGATTTCGGAGTGTACTTAGGCGATTGAGTCTCGGACTCGTGTGCCTTGAGCAGCGCCCACTCTTGCTTTTCACCTTGCAGGAGAGGCATGGACATGGCCATCTCGGACCATGTCACCTCAGCGCCGAGGCCAACACAAAGGCGGCGGAATGGCAGGTTGCCTTGTGTGGTGAGAGGAGCCAGGATGGGTGTCTCTGCGCCATAGTAGATTCGACGCTTCTCTGAAGGGCGCAGAGGCGGGTCCTTGAAGCTGGCTTGCGCATCCTTCTTCTCACTGTCGCCTTCAGCCTCGCCGTCTTTGGGCTTCTTATCCTTGTGCTTGCCAGACTCCATCTTGTTGAACCACTCGAGGTACTTGTCTGCCTTGGGCGTAGCGTACTTCTTCTTGCGCAGCTGAATCTTGTCTTGGTTTGACACAACATTGACAACGCCAACATCCTGCTCATCTTGCACCTTTCCATCATCGTTCTTTTCCAACAACACCAATTCCTTGCGGCCATCCTCGTGCTCCACTTCTTTAGAGTGTCCTCCCGCAAATCTGCAGCGCCAACCTGCGTCGCATTTACCATTCTGCTCCCAGATGGGACATTTGCCTTCGAAGGTCTGCAGGTCCTCTCTCTTGCCATCCTTGAGATATTTCCTGATGTCGTGCTCGAACCGGCACTTGTCGCCATACTGGCACTTGCTTTCGGCAAACTCATTGTCGTGGTCTCTCGCCTTGCACAGCTCAATCGCATCGCGAGAAGAGCCATAGGTGCGGCCCTTGTTCTGGCCGCCCTCTGTCTTCTTGCCACCTCGTCCACCAACGGTCTGCTGCTCCGCAGATTTGGCACCTTCAGCCCGGTCATCGTCATGTGAAGGTGCAGTGGGCTCGGCAGTGCGAGACATGTCAATGAGGAACTCGGGTTTGATGGGTGCAACGCCTTTCTTACGTTCGGTAGGCTCGGTTGCGGTCAATTCGTTGTCGTGCTCGCGCTTCTGGCGTTTGGCGGGCGACTGCTCAAAATCGCTTGCATCGTGCGAGGCGACGGCATTCAATGCCTTGCTGCGCTCGACTTTCTCTGCTTGCGTGGTGGCAGAGTCGCCGGGCAGGATTTCTTGCTGAGGATTGGCCTCTGGTTTCGCTTCAGCAGGGGCCTGCTTCAATGGCTCCGCAGGTGGAAGCGGATTCTCTGGAGGAGGGTTCATGTTTGTGTCGTCCATGCTGGTATTGAGCGAGTCAATTGTGTGGTCAACTGGCATGGAGAAGTTGGCAGCGCTCAGGGAAGAAGGCCGGCTTCTAGGCCTCATCGCGAATTCACATGTGAACGTTTTTTCACGCACTTACCGATTAGGCAGGTGGGCTCACGCCACAGCAGGGAGCACCCCAGCCACACAATATGACGATTTCCAGCAGCCACAGTATGATGTCAACTCCACCGAGGAGTGGGCACAGCTGGCAAACAAGCACACAAGTTCCCGCAGCCTTCCCTCCAATTCGACCTACCATCACCACATTCTCCTTTCTCTTGTATTGTGTTGTGTATACGGCGCCGCCTGAGATATCACACAGATCACCACGAGTACTACACAGCGTCTCTCCTTGAACGCAGCGTACTTTCAAGATTGTCTCGACCAGCATCCAAAACAACACGACCTTACACCTCCGTACTGCCTGACCTAGTCACGGACCCAATCGGTGGATCGGCGCCAACTCAGTAGTCAAGATGACGCTCTACTACTCTCTTGTAAGTTCCCAGTCTCTTCCCGTCCAGACCTTTCTCCTTTCCTTCCACAACATCGAACCTGTCAAGCGGCATCCTACCCAAGCAGAGCCTTCATACATCCAGGAGGATCACAATCAGACACCATGAGTCTGATATACGCACCGGTCCGCAAATGGTGTCATTCGTGGGAGTGTAGAGCGAGATGCTAACTTCAGTATTCAGGTCTTCGCACTTCTCGTGTTCGAGATGCTGCTCTTCCTTTCCCTCATTGTGCCCATGCCCTTCAAGATGAAGCGTGGCCTTTTCGAATTCATCTCCAGCAACCCTCTTGTGGCTAAGCTCCAATACGGCATGAAGGTATGGCACAAGAGATTTCGACACCATGGGCTTCAAGCTGACGACACCTAGATCACCTTCATTTTCATTCTCATCTTGTTCGTTGACAGCGTCAACCGCGTCTACAGGGTGCAGGCCGAACTCACCATTGCCAAGCAGCAGGGCGGTGCCGCTAGGTGAGGATCCCAGAATCTAGAAGCATTAACATTTTTGCTAACAAAAACAATAGCGCCGTCGCTGGTAGTGAGCGTATGGAGGTCCAGGCCCGCAAGTTCTACTCGCAGCGCAACATGTACCTTTGCGGCTTCACACTCTTCCTTTCTCTGATCCTCAACCGCACCTACACCATGATTCTTGACGTCCTGCGTCTTGAGGAGGAGAACAAGCGCCTGACTGGCGGTGACAGCAAGAGCGAGAAGGGCAAGTCTGGTCTCGGCCAGGCTGGCGAGCTCGGCGAGGTTGCTCAGCTGAAGAAGAAGCTTGCCGAGCGTGAGCGTGATCTTGAGACTCTGAAGAAGCAGAGCCAGGGCCTCAATGATGAGTATAACAGACTTGGCGACCAGGTCAGCCCGAACGACAGCGTTCCCAAGAAGGACAGGTAAACCTCTCGGAGAAGTTGAAATGTGACCGTCAGGGCGGAGACATATGGAACTAAATGTCTCGAATGGACTGGAACTTAAGTCATACTGCACAAGTGCGGTCGGCATGGAAGGATGGAAGTTGAGATATTGAGCGAGTGAGGGAGTCCTGTGCAGCCGCTGCACAGGTCGTCCGCGGGTGTTATACGACATACGGCTTGTAGAAGTTGATGCAAATACTACAGTAATGCATTTGAAAAGAAGACACTTAGCTACCAGCTTCATTTTGGTGCAATTGTCGGGTTACTAAGAATTCTAGTAACTTCCCATCACGGTTGCCAAGACCCCTGTACGTGTCGTGTCATAGGCGCCTCGGCTCACCAAATGCATACATGACCTCTGAAGCCATTCCTGTGGCTGAGCGTAAACACCCATGTCGAGGTTGTACTTCGATCGTGCCTTCCGATAACACAGCCGCTCGAGGCGCAGTCAACATTCACACCTAGGAGTCCGCTCGCAGTGATAACGAACCAGTTGATGCAATGTTGAAGACGCGCTGTTGAGCTCTTCAGATCCACAAACAACGCTCCCGTCACGAGCCCATGCATCTACGTGTACATTGCATCCATCCGCCATGGCTGTCGGTTGGCGGCGAGGGGCATATGCAGCGACGCCGCAAGCCGACATCTCTTTGATACATCGCTCTAATAAACCCCAAGACTTGTATACATTGATTGATGCCCAGGCAGTCAGCTCGGACAAATAGCAATGTTTTCAGGTAGACATGAATTTCAGATTGCCCGACAAGATTGTCTTTCCTTTGGCGAAGGAACCGGTAGAATGGCACCAACCCTTGGCACCACGCCTTTCAGCCACCGGCGCTTAGAGGCACGCATCCGCATCCACAACGCAGCAGGGTATGGACGCACGTCGCGGCATACCGATAAGCTTGTTGGTTTCCTCGCTGCGGGCACCGCCATGAGTGGTCAAACACGACCGGTGAGCGACTACCGGATTGGACCCGAGACGGTAGAGATGCCATACTGTGGCACCCAGGTTCACTCTGCGAGAAGATGTCGAGGTACGCTGCCCTGCACGCACCCAAGCCCATCCTCCCACCTCTGTGGCAGTCGAAGGATGACAGCCCTTGACCTTGTTCGGCATCGCGTGGTGCGCGGGACGAGCATGCTGCAGATTTGGCCCCTCCGGTCGCTTTGCTTGCCCTGTGTCCTCTTCTGCGCCTCTGCATCTCGACGCCTCTGCTGCGCCGGCTAGGTAGGCAGGCAGACAGGGCAAGGTAGGTACATAGCTGCCGCACGTGCAGTGTTGGAGACCTCACTTGTTGGATGCGAATGCTCTCGTTCTCTTTTCACATACACCATTGCCTTTGCTTGTCAACACAACAGCTGTACGGCGTTCGACGGCGACACCTGACACGACATCGCGCCGAGACTGGAGTGATACGCGCGGCTGAAGACCGACCAGCACTTTCAGCCATCTGACTGGCGATATGATCTGATCTACTTTTGCGGCCTCAGGACATCTGGACAGACCGTGACCCATTGCTGGCGAGACGAGCATCTGGACAGGACCCATTGTTGTGATATGCTGCATCCCTAGTCTCATTGTCTTCTGTTGGTGCCCTCCACTCTCTTGTCGCATCGGCGCCGCCAACGAGTAATAGCAGTGCCGTCATGGCATTGAAGAGTCCCATAATGCCTTCACCCACGGGTGGACTCTCGTCCGCGTTCTCACCTTACACGGACTCTCCTAATTCGCCGGCGCCATTCAGCTCTTTTAATCACAACAACTCGAATAGGTATATCAGAGCGTTAACATTGGGACTGCTCAAAAACATGACTGACGCCCATTGTCAAGATCATCGGGCCATACAGATTCGCTCGCGCCTCCACCAAGCCCTTACCCAACTCAAATCGAGCCTTCCCCGGTTGATTCGAACGGCACAGAGAGCACAGAGATAGAGGAAGATGCCCAAGAAGATCCCGAGGTGAAGTCACCAATGCCTAATGAGGCTGACGAAGTCAAGTCACCAGATATAGAGATTACTAGTGTGAAAAGTGCCGGAAGTGTATGTTAGCTTCACGTGCTGTTGACGTTGACCATCACTGACAAGACTATATAGGAACGGCCACAGAAAATCATCACCCAGCTTCCGAATCGCGTTCGCTCAGACTCGCAGGAGGATGCACCTCAATCTGTAATTCATGTTCCCACAGGGTTTAAAGACTTCAAGGAAGGTCAAAGCAGTCGACCACTTTCTGAGTCCGATCAGCCACCACCAGTCCTGCGGTCTCCTACTACGCCGGAGGCCGCACAGAGTCCGAGTAGAAAGGTGCGCTCCCTTTCAGCGTGGGCACCGATGCTTTGCTAACAGGAATACCAGCGACCTGCCAGTGTCTCACCGGTGAACACGGACGTTCCACGTCAGATGGATAGGTCTACTCCTCAGGCGCAGACCCGCAACGATCTTGAAGATGAGATCGAGAAGCGCAGGAGCCGAAGACTGTCGAGTCTAGCAGGTATGTCTACGTTCAGAAATATCTACTCGGATATGACGCTGATGCATTTCCAAGACATACCCGAGTCCATGGGCAAAGACGACGATGAGCCAGAGCGGCCAAACACCGCCGGCCTGGTTGGTGAAGGTTCGATGAATCAGACACAACAAGCTTCAGTGCCGCATACGCAAGAGGTATCAAACTTGCGTACTGCGTTGAGCGAGTGCTGGACATTGTGCAATACCCTAGCGAATCTGTCATCAAGCCATCGAAAGCGAACGTTCCAGGTAGCTGGACGACAAGAGCAACAAGAGTCCGCATGGCTGAGCTGCTGGCGTCTGTGTCAGCAGCTGTACTATGCCCGAGATGAAGAGCATTCCTCTCAGACTACACCGACATTGGAGCTCTGTAGGGATTTCTGCCAGTCTCTATTTGATGCGCGCGAGAAGAGTGACGAGGCTTCTGATTCTGTCTTGCGGGTCAGTTTCGAGTTGAACAACCACCTCTACAACACGCATGATCGCAGTCTACCCGACGCCTTCAACGAGCGCACGCTGGACTTCTACATCACCCTTTGCCATCGGCTGGTGAAACTCCCAACATCACTGCCGCAGGAGACAGACGCTCTCCTTCGGGCTTGCTGGTCACTTGCAGAAATGCTTTTCAACCTCCGCCAATCCAGCCGTGAAGGCCGTGCTCCCGACGAAGAACTCCTCGGATCTGCCGTCCAAGCATGTTGGGACCTCTGCGACCTCTTCCGTGAAGGCTGGGCACAGGTCCGCCCTGAACGCGGCACTCCACGCCCATCCCAAACCACCTTCCCGTTCCACTCATCCAAAACCTCACACGGCTCCACGCGCGGTTCGACAGAACGCAGCTCATCCAGCCTGAGCAACCGACAATACCACGACGCCGCCGCCTCCCTCCCACCGGAAACACCCACGACCATCTTCGACGACGCAACGACAGCAACATCCTCCCCGACCGACTCCATCGCCATCCCCAATATTCTCGTCCTCGGCCCCGCCCCCAGCAACAGCAGCACAGCCAGCACAAGCAGCAACCCCAACTCCCTCCGCGGCAGCGCCCCTCACCACGACCGCTGGTCGAGCAACGCCAGCGTGCTCTCCGGCTACTCGGAATCCGCCTCCTCGCAACGCACCTCCTCCACCGCGACCGCGGGCAAAACCAGCGAAGAAGCCCACCTCACCCGCCTGCGCTACCTTCTCCTCAAAGCCGCCATCTCGAACACAAACTACTCGCGCGCGCTGCCCACGCCGCTGCCCGCGCACGTGCAGGCCCAGCCGCCCACCTCCTTCGGCTCCCTCCCCTGGCAGGTGAAGGTCTGGGGCATCTACCAGAAACTCGTCGTCAACGACAAGAGCATGGCGGGCGCGCATACCATGGCGCCGCGCAGGCTGGGCGCGCTCGAGGCCGCCAAGAGCGTTAAGTGGTTGGGCAGAAATGAGCAGTGGGTTTGGATGAGGGATTTGTACAGGCTGGTTTTTGGGTTTGGGATCGATGAGGCGGCGGGGAGGAGTGGGAGTGCGGTGCAGGTGTGAGGTGTTGGTTGGAAGATCTGTGGGGGGTTTGGGAGGCTTGGAAAGATTGTTGTGTCTAAGAGCGGTGGGGGGGTGTTTTCTTGACGTTTTCTTTGGGTATGAGTTAGCGGGTTGTCTTTTCCTTTTCTTCTGGGCGGTAATGTTGTTTTGATCTTGTCTTATCAATGGGACGATGGCGTTCAAGCAGCTAAGTAGAGGAGGCGTGGCTACGAGCGTTGCTTTTATTCTTATGTTATTTTTAAACTGGGATTCCTGTCTGGATTCCATCCACAAGTGTGCTTTTTCCTAGTGAGCGAGTGTTCGGTGTCGGTTTCGTGCCCTGCCACCCACAAAGTGTCAGTGACAAGGTTGCGCGTCTCCGACGTCACATAAATCATCCCATCAAGCGAAA
>MSJI02000320.1:0-18457 GCA_001931905.2 Cladosporium sp. IMV 00045 | reverse complement strand
AAAAAAAAAAAACTGCATATACATCAGAGCAGAGCAGTGTTGGGATGGCTCGTTTGGCTCTGGTGAGGTGATTTGGCAATGTCCGAGCAGATACGAAGAGTGGGAAAGCAGCAAAATGTTCTTTTCATGAAATCGTGATGATGCCACATGCATTCAAATGAGGTTCCCTCTCCGATGCCTCTGGTGCTATCGGCCCATGCTGTCATGACATTGGATGCAAGAAAACCCCCGGAAGCTGACCTCCCCAGCTTAACTAGCTAGCAAAGGACACCCCCATCAGTCCAACTCGATGACCTCAATCGCCCTCTGCTTCCCCTTCCCACCAGCAGCATCCATCGCGTCCTTCGCCGCCTCCTCCCTCTCCAAACTCGCACTCCTCACCCCCGTCGCCTTCTCCTCCGCCTTCGGCTTCCAACTCCCATCAGGCTGGACGACAATGGCCCTCGTGCCCAGCAAACCCCTCCCCTCCAACTCCTCCCTCACCTGCATCAGAAAGCCGTCCTTGACGAGCGTCTGCGGCCGCACGTCGCCCTTGCAGATCGGACAGCGCCAGCAGTCTGCTACCGAGGGATAGCCGGGCTCGTCGCGCTTGCACTGCGACAGGAAGGTTTCCAGGTCGAAGCATTCGCGGTGCGGGCAGGCGGTGCCGCGCACGGGGACGTCACAGATGCGGTCGGCGCGGAAGGGGTCGAAGAGGGGGATGGTTAGGGTGGAGGATGTTATGCCGATGTCGTCGTCGTCGTCTGCTTGTCCTCCGTCTGGGGCGCTGGATAGGGAGTTTTGAATGGCTGTGAGGGAGTCGCTGCAGAGGAGTGTGGGTGTTTGGGAGAGGATTGCGGCGTGTGTCGTGATGCCGATGATCTCGATGGCAATGGCGTAGTTTGATTGATCGTTGTGGTGGGGGAGAGAGAAGGCGTTCAGGGTGTTGTCACCGGCTCGTAGGTGAGGGCTCAGATCGATTGGTAGGTAGCGGCCGTGGTGCAGTTTGCGTCGTTCCTCCAAGAAATGACCGTTCAGCTGGAAGGTCAAATAATCGGGCCACACATTATCGGCTGTCACCCATGCGTTCTCTGTCTGAAATCCAGTGCCTGGAGGTAACTTCGAACACCGAAGACGATACAGGTGCGAACTTTGATTCAGAAGTCTCACGCCAGGTCCTCCAGGCGTTGGGGACGGATCCCAGGATGGAATTCGGTTCATTTGCTCCTGTGACATTGAAATTATGATGGACTGCGCATGGGATGACTTGTCAAGTAAGGTTGGGGCAAGGACATAGCCTATGACATGTCTGTACAGGGGTTGCTCGCCGGGCATGAGCTCCTTTTTTCCTGGCACTGGGCTCCTCAAGTGAGCCTGGTGGAGTGAAACACGCACAGTGTCTGGATGTGCTGGCTGAGGTCTTGGTGGCGCGTTGGCTGGCGGCAGGAGTCGAGGGAGATGTGGATCAACTTCTGGCACCGAGGAATACCTGAGTGGTTGCATGGGATGACGTGCAGGCGCCATGGATCCGGTTGATAGTGATATTCTAGAGTGATTGCTTGGTTGCTGAGAGGATAATGATTGGCGAGCAGGAAGCTGAGAGGGAATGATTTGGCTTTGTGCTTCGTTCACGTGACCGTGCGGCGGGTAAGTCAAGCCAGGCAATGTTGTTTGCTGCTGCGCTTGTACACGACTGTTCATTGCCGAGAGGTGATGTCGCTGTAATGCTGTCAACCTGGCACCGGTATCGACAGCCACGCCTTGGCGCGCGTTCTGTGTTGGTTTGAGGAAGTAGCTGCACTCAGGCGGAGCATTGAAATCATCAGGTAAATTTGCCCTGATGCTACACCAGGCATTCCACGCTTTGAAGAGGTATGCTAGGACGCCGATGGCCGTTTTCATCTCATCAACGGTACGTCGCCAATGTTGATGAATGTATGTTTCCTGATCCTCGCGATGCAACTGTTCAAGAATTTGGAAGCCCTTTGAGCGATGTCCGCGCCAAAAACCCCTAGCTATCGCCCGGAAAACCGTTGTTTGCAACACAGGTGAACTCAGACGGAGATCTTGAACTAGCTCTTGTATCAACGGAGGCGCTTGTCGGGCATGACAGGTAGCTGACAAAGCCGGCCATGCTCCTGGAAGCCATTGTAGGAAAGTCTTGATCTCGTCAACCTGCTGTGCAAACGCCAAAGAATCCCTACTTGCGTTTATCACCTGTATTGACGCAGGGAACTCGGAGAACCAGTGCAACACGCGAGGTGTAACAGTATGATTGGGGCATAGTAGTGTATCCAGTATGGCCCATGCAGCAGGAGGTACTCTGCATAGCTGTGGGGGTAGAAGAGCCGGGTGCCAGCTATACAGGCAAAATAGTTGATGTAGAGCCAAGTAAAAGAAGTCGCCCTTTTGTGCAGCTTCCAGGAGAAGGTGCTTTCTGCCGTTGTCGAATTCGTTCACATCTTGACCCAGAGCACGGAAAGCATCTTTTAGAAGCTGCTCCATCCGATAGCCATCAAACAAGCCCGAAACGTTTCCAGTCAGTTGAGGCCCGTTCTGCTGCGAGCCTTGACGTGGCGAAGGGATGAAATTCGTGGGGTCCATGGGATTTTGTGGACGTGAGGCTGCTGATGACAGATTTGCTGTTGGTGTGAAGGCATTTCTATTTGGTTGTCTCGGCGAAGCGTTACTCGGCACAGTGATCTGTAGCGGAACCCGTCCAGGCGGAGTATTTGCGGCAGTGTTGCCAGATGGATGCTGGTGAACTGCGTTCATAGACATGTCCGACGCAACGGGCGCACGCGGGTGTTTTGGAGGTCGTCCTCTCGGTCTCTTGAGTGGTTCGTTTGGCGGAATTGGATCGCCTGGTCCGTCGGGGACGATGACCACGTCCGCAGGAGAATTCGTATTCCTGTCGCTCAGCGCAGGTGACAGAAGACCAAGCCTGTCTTTGGATGAGGTTCTAGGAAGAGGCGCAATGTCTGAGGCGAGAGGTGTGGACATTTGTACATTATGCGGCAATTCATAGTCCACGATTTGGCCAGGTTCCGATGGTTGCTCAGAATTGGGGTTCGCGTTTAACACAGGACGAGTATTCCACTGCACGCCGGCAAGGGGTGTATCTCTGCGTGTTTGCACGTTGCCTCCATTTGCAGTCCCATGTGGGTTGTTGTTGGTCTGGTTTCCATCTTGACGTCCAGCGCTGTTGCCTGGCGAGTGTCCTTCCATTGAGCCTCCCATCGCGCTTTCCCTGGGCGACAGGCTCGCGCTCGCATTTTGCATCCAGCTACTTCGTCGCCGAGAAGTGAACATGTGTAGAGTGGCATTGGTCTCGGCTACCTCTTGCGCCGTCCGTTCCACGGGTTCAATCCGTTTGCGCTTGGGCGAGCCGCGATGGCTGGTGTAACCCACCATTGTGACAGCGGCGTGTCGTGCGAGTAGAATGCAATCTGAGCATCGTATCGAAGACCTCGCAAAATGTGTGGCGCGTTTGCACTTCACATGCGCGCGTTTGAGCGGTGCTAAAGGCCGTCCTGGCAAAGTTGCATGTGAGAGCGAGAGACTTCAACGTTGCGACGCGCGAAGTTCATGGACATGGGTCTAGGCGCAGGTTTGGAGGAAGGTGCTATTGGGATCACCATACACGAAAGAAGAATGGGCTTTAAGCAAAATGACTACCTACTTAGGTAGATAGACGTTGTGATTGTTCACTACATACAGTGGCACTATGAGGTCGTGGTAATTGGAGCTGTCAAGGGTCCCTTGCGTGCACAAAGTTACTTTAGCGACATCAGATGCCGCAGACGATCACATGATGACTTGCTTTGCCTAGTATGCGTCCGAAAGGGTGATGGAAAAAGCGCCATGTACCACTTCACAAGCAAAGATACAGTTGGCATTTACCAAGGGTGACACGCACTGGCGAGGTGTGGCCTTTGCAAAGCAAGCTTCAGCCCTCTACTCTTTGTGGAGGACTCGGCAAGTCCTTGCAGGATATAAATACCTTGGTGATGGTGGCAGTCGGGGCAGCGGTGGGTGGCGGTGGGAGACCAGACTGCACTCGACAAGATGCAACACTGAGACTTGTATAGTAGTATCACGCATGGCCGAAAGAAACAGCATGCGCGTAGCTAAGCGAGAGCATGGACTACTCGAAGGACCGGATATCATCATATCATGGACAGGCTATCAATCTATCAATCAATGGTCAGACACAGCTAGACTCGGGTGGAGAGGCAGGGCAAAAAGCAATAGTCAGATAATAGTCCAGTAGTAGTAGTAGTAGTAGTGTAGTGTAGTGTAGGAGACCACCTATCTACCTAGGCAGTGCTCCTGTACTTGGTGGTGACGGGCTAGAATAGTCCGCAGGTGGTGCACGGCAGCGCACGAGCTTTGGATGGTGGATGTGTGCCCCAACTCTAACTTCCACCCTTCTAGCTGACTGCCGACCACGGGCCTTCACGTCACTCATCACTCTCTCAAATCCTCTCCGTCCGCCGTGTCACCACCCATCCGACCAGCACCACTCCAACACCGCCTCACCGCCCGCACGACAAATCATTCAAGTGCACCGACTCGACTCTCCCCCACCGCACCGCACCAAAACCACAGTTCCGCCTATCCCCCCACACGTCACCAGCCACAGATTTGTCTCGCGCGGACCTGGCTTGTCGCATCCGCATGGGACGCCGTTGATCGATCGCCTAGCGTGCAGAGGGAGGATTATGGCTCACTGGTAAACACGGAGTTGAATGACCGCTCCTGAGCCCACCTGCTGAGCGTTGCAACCAACGACAAGAGTTCATTCGAGCAGCCCACGGTCGACATGGCGTCAAGAGAGGGAAGCAGAGCGGATGCGACGCCTGGCTCTATCCTGCTGGTCGTGCACGATTTCGTCGCCAGAAGCGCCGATGAACTGAGTCTGGCCAAGGGTGACCGCATAGAACTGATTGAGAGGGACGATGACTTTGGCGATGGGTGGTTCCTGGGTCGGCACATGAACAATGGCAATACCGGACTTTTCCCAGAAGGTTAGAATAATGAGGCATATTTGACATGTGAAAGCACAGTCTACTGATGCGCAACCAGTCTACACCACTCCCGCGCCGAAAGGGACTTTGTCGAATGCCGCCGTAAACGGAGCACGCCGCGCCACCGAGAATCTCTCTAGACCAACGCCATCCTCCGATACTACAGCCTCGACACAGCAACGTCAGTCTTCTGCTCCAGTCCAGCAGCGTCCCTCCAGTGCCAGCAGTCCCAAGACAAGCAGCCCACTTGTATCCGGCGCGCCAGCGACTACACCGACGATACGGACGTCGCTCGTCACCGATTTGAACCCGCCGAATCCTTCCTACAGCTCAATGAATATGCAGTCACCTGTCATGAACGAAACCTTGAGCGTGATCAATGAGCATATAACGGATATGAGCGGCCCGCGCACATCCTTCGCCAATGGCAACAAGCGCGACACGATAAGCTCTGCATACAGCAGCCAGCCGCCGAATCGCTCTTCGTTTATTGCTGGACACGAGACCGACGAGGAGGAGCACAACATGCACACCGAAGAGGAGGTCACGTCCTGGAACGCGAAACAGGTAGCGGAATACCTAGAGGATCACGGCGTGGAGAAATCGCATTGCGACGCTTTCCTGGAGCAAGAGATCTCGGGCGATGTTTTGCTTGCAATGGAGCAAAGCAGTGTGTTCATGAAAGAGTTTGACCTTGGGCCGGTCGGGAGGAGATTGCGGACTTGGCACAAGATCAAAGCGCTGCAGGATGAAGTAGCGAGGAGCGCGAAGCCGGACGCCGCCAGAAGCACGTCTGAATATTCTGGCGGTGGTGCTCCAGACGATGCGGAGGAGGCCGCGCGCGATACCGGTAGGAACCGTAGCACCAGCGCTGCATCGGCCTTGCCACGAGCATTGTCAACGAGACAAAGCGTGGACGGTAGGACGAGCACCATGCGTTCGTTCCAGCAGCCACAATCAGCTACTACAAACCGCAACAGCGGTTTGGTATCGCCGCTCCAGTCTATGACTTCTTTCGCCGCAAGACCAGAGAGCACACACAGGCCATCCGCGCAGAATGTTCGCGCCATGAACCATAACCGCCGGCACTCCAGCATGGGCAGCGTGGACTCCGGAATGACTGCTCGGGATGCCGTGTCGCGTGGGGGCCACAGGAAGCAGCCGTCGATTGATTCCAAGTGGCAACCGGGGCAGGCACTAACCAACAACAGGGCAAGCGGCAGCCATGCTTATTCTATGACTTCTGACACATCACGGCCGGACTTGGCTCGCCAGTCAAGCGCGGGCGCTGATCTCACAGCGTCACCCAGCGAGATGGAGAGGGGATATTTCTCATCTACAGAAACCGAGTCTCGAAGTAGATGGGCCAAGCCGAATTTGCTTCAGAAGAAGGCATTCTCTTCAAGCAATGGACCCAGTCAAAGTGGCAATTCGCCTACCAGTCCCAAAGTGTCGACCACTCGACTCTCTGATGCGACCACTGCGGTGAACTCAAAGTTTGGCAGCTTCCGGACGACTAGCATGCCACAGTTTCACGAGAAACCACTGGTACCTTCAGATGAACCTACAACGCCGATGGTTACCAAGCTGAACTATGACACCACACCAAGCCCGGTCAAGCAGGGCAGCGATACTTCAAGCACTGCTCCCGCTAAAAGCCCGCCACTCGCCTCTCAGTTGCCATTCTTCATCACAAAGTCAAAGGTCAAAGGTCTACGTGCAACCAGCGATGCGGTCACAACACAAGAAAAGACTGCCGCCAGCCCGACCAAAGAAGAGCCTTCACCCGTGCGAACAGGGTCGAGCACGCCAAGCACAGATCAACGCAGCATCGATATGCCCAAATCTGCGACCAGAACATCTACTGGATCTGGGAGTGCCAACTTGATGCCCCCACCGCCTTCCACCAAGCGTCCACAGAGGAAGAATAAAAAAGAGACATCAGCATATACGCGCGGTCTAATCCAGCGAAGCCCAGCAGAACAGATCGCTGACGCCGACTACTCCGGCTGGATGAAGAAGAAGTCTGGCTCACTCATGACCACCTGGAAACCTCGACTCTTTGTGCTCAAAGGACGGCGTCTTTCGTACTACTATTCCGATACGGATACGGAAGAGAAGGGCTTGATTGACATCTCTTTCCACAACGTCATGGTCGCGCATAACGAGAAGCTCACAGGTATTCACGCTGCAATGACGGGTGCCAGCGGCATCCCAGTCAGCCCCAAGGATAGCGCAACGTTCACATCTGCGCAGAAGGATTTGCAAGAAAACCCTCCCGCGGCCGGCACCGACGACGATGGTCTGTTCATCTTCAAGCTGGTACCACCCAAGTCTGGCCGCGGCGTCACATTCACCAAGCCAACGGTGCACTACTTCGCCGTCAACAGCCGCCAAGAAGGGAGACTGTGGATGGCAGCGCTGATGAAAGCCGTCATTGACCGCGAGCAAGATGGCGTTGTGACAACCACCTACAACCAAAAGACGATCTCCCTGGCCAAAGCGCGTGAACGCAAAGAACGACCGCCCGCACTGAGAGAGGAAGCGGGCGCTCTCGTCACCGACTCTGTCGAGTTGGATGCCAGTGGCACAGGCAGCAATGGACCTGTAGCCAACGACAAAGGGCAAGGGCTTGGAATCGAAGGGATAAACTTTGAATCTCAAGCTGGCGGAGACAAGGATTCCGCCGGTGCCAGTTCCAAGGCCACGGACGTCTATTCCACCGCGCCGAGCTCTGCGGGTGCAGGTGCTGATGCCGATCAGGACACTGGCCTCAGCGCGAAGGAGAGAGAGGCGGTGGCCATGAGCCTGTCCGGTTGAGCATGCACGCATGCCTTTTATTCTGCTTACTACTTTTTCCTTTTTTCCAACTGGAGGTTCAGGTTGTGAGATTTTCCTTACTTTCCACACATGTTTTTCTCTTATGTGCACGACGACGAAAAAGGATTGGATGACATGTATCACGGAATGTTACGTCTGTTTTTCTGTTTTGACGAAGAGTTGGGGGATTATTTTTTTTCTTTCTTAACTTCTGATCTGACTTCTTTTTCTTTTCACCATGCTTTGCAGAGCTGTTCCTTCTCTTTCGTTTGACAGTCGACATATCGTCTTTGCAAAATCCATTTCTTATTTCTCTCTTACTCCATTATTCAGGTAGCCATCTTTCCCGGGCTTGCATGTGCAGTGTGTTAGCGGGAGAGGTCCTGCTAGGCCGAAGTAATGTCACCGGAGTGATCTGATGATCGATCAGAATGTATGCTGTATTTTACTTCATGTCTTTCCGCTTGTATCCACTCCTCATCTACTCCTCATGAATTTCCAACCAAGCAAACCCGTCGCATGCGCGTATCTCTTCCCAAACCATCACCTTCACCATTTCGAGGACAGCGGGCTGGCACCCGCTAGCGTCGTCGCAAAGTGAGCCAATCACAGCCGCGCTTGTCGGACTTCTGGGTTGAATTTGAACTGAGAACCGAGACTATGTTCGCAATTGCGGGTTGCTACCAACAACCGCAATAACCAATTTTTTTTTTCTCCCTTCTTTTCTCAGTCTCAGGACGACGAGCCATGTCGTTCAGCTTTGGATTCTCAGGCGATGATGTAGACGACGAGATGAACGATGGCAGCGGCGACGTGGTGCAGGATCAGACGGCCGCGAATGAGTCTACGCAGAAGCAGAAGGTTGAGGGATTGCCGGCGAGGGAACACTCGTTGGATGAGTTGGTATGCTTTTTCCTCACTGTTGTTCATTAGTTTTGGTTTGATTTGTTTTATTGCTGGCTTTATTGGCAGAATGTTTTCATGGTGTTTTGTCGTGCGGATTGCGATGGGGGATGTCTTGCCTTTTCTTGTTGGATCGATGAATCTACTAGAACAAGATGGTGTTGGCGACACGACATTTGATGCCATTATGGTTCTGAATATGAAACACAACGAGGATAGCAAAGCCATTCTCAATACCATGATGATTTACTAAACAACAGTCCAAACTGATATTCCATCCCAGCTCGCCACCCTCCCCGACCACCTCTGCTACAGCACCATCCAAATCGAATCACCCACAGGCAAAACAATCCACCTGCCACGCCGCGACCTGTCCGACATCCGCGTGCAACTCATGGCCGAGGATGAAGCAACCAACGACGAAACTCTCAACGACCTTGCAGACTCCGACATCCGCACCGGCGTCTACGAGGGGGGCTTCAAGACGTGGGAGTGCTCGGTCGACCTGGCGAGTATCCTCCTCGACCGCGGCCCGAGGAGAGACATCGACGAGCTCGTTCGTTGCGATCAGGTTGTCGAGGTAAGTACCTCCCTCCTCCAAATACATCAACCATCTTACCACAAGCAACAAAATCTAACAAACCCCAAGCTCGGCTGCGGCACCGCCCTCCCCACTCTGACCCTCTTCCAACACTGCCTGCGCAACTCAATCCCCCAAACCTTCACACTATCAGACTACAACGCCTCCGTGCTCCGCCTGACCACCCTGCCCAACCTCCTCCTGACCTGGGCAACAACCACCTCCCCACCCTTAATCTCCCCCACCTCCCCTGAGCAAAACGACCTGGAACTCACCCCCTCCCTCCTCGCCTCCTTCCGCTCCACGCTACAGTCCGCCAACATCAACCTCACCTTCCTCTCCGGCTCCTGGTCCCCTACGCTAGCATCTCTCATCCCACCCTTAGCGTCCGAAATGGGCACGCTGATCCTCGCCGCGGAGACGATCTACTCCCCCGCGGCGACGGAGGCTTTCGTGGAAATCCTCGTCTCGTTGTTGAAGAGAGTGAAGATGGCGAAAGCGATGGTGGCGGCGAAGAAGTTCTATTTCGGCGTGGGAGGGTCCGTCGATGGCTTGAAGGAGGCTTGTGCGAGGGAGGGCGCTGTGGCGTATGAGATTGAGAATCACGGCGTGCCCGGGTTGGAGGATGGGGTGGGGAGGGCGTTGGTGGAGGTGCAGATGTTTTGAGGGGTGGTCGGGGAGGTGGTTTGGGGGATGGTTTGGATTTGGGGGTTGGATGGTTTCTGGGTGGGTCGGTGGTGACATGTTCTTTGACATTTCATTGAAACTCTTCTTGAAACGGTATTTTGGCTGTTGTGAGTTATTCAATTCGCGACTTGTGGGTATCTATCGAAAAGGAGAATGGCAGGTAACATCTGCGGAATGCCAGCCTCCGCATGCATGAGGTCGTTGCATCGTTACAAGAGAAATAAAGCGAGAGAAAAGAAGAAGAAAAAACACAAATCAAACTTGCAGATCACCCACAAAACCACATGAGACGTGCAACATCAAATCCCCCCAATCCTCACAACTCCCCATTGTCGATCATCGTAGCCTTCATCCTCTCATCCGCCCTGCCAGTAATGCTAGCAAGCCTATCCGCCTCCAGCTTCCTCCCCGCATCCCTCTGCTTCTCCAACCTTTCAATGCCCAAATTGATGTTGTGAATGTGCACCTCCAGCGGGACGACATCGCCCAGCGTGTCCGGCATGGCGACGCGCTCGCGCAGATCCTCCAAATTGTCGCGGATGGCCATGAGCTTGACGGCGGCGCCGTTGACGTGGGCCCAGGCCATGCGGCGGTAGGAGCCGACGTCGCGGAGGAGTTTGAGCTGCTTCTCTAGCCTCGCGACGGAGCCGCGGCGCCCGCCCAGTTTGGTCCAGAGCTGTGCGAGGAGCTCGTCTTTGCCGTTCTCCACTTGCAGGCCGTCGCGCGTGGCGATCGAGGCGATCAGGTCGAGGCGGCTGTCGAGGTTGTCGAGCACGTCGAGCAGAGCGTGCGCTTCGCTTATCAGCGAGAGGATCTGGTCTTCCACCGCGCCGGTGTGCCGGAGGTATTGGTCGAGGAGGGCGTTGCGGCTGAGGGCGAGGGGCTGGAAGGGCGCGAAGACGTTGAGGTTCTGTGAGGCCCATTTGCGCAGCGTGCCGCGCGAGGCGTCTTCGGCTGCAACGCCATCGATGACTTGCAGTGTCCAGCGGTTGGTGGAGAGGATGTGGTCGACTGCGCGGCCGATGCGGGAGTTGAAGCGACTTAGGCTGTGGCTGGCTTTGCGGGCGGTGTCGATGAAGCCGTTGAATTCGAAGACGAGCTCGTTGCGAGATGGTAAGGCTGAGTGCTCGACGACGTGCTTGAGGTCTCGAATTCCGGATTCACTCGTTTTCATCTCTAGTGGGAGAAAGGCTCCGGTTGCTGAGGCTGCGAGTACTTCCTCAAAGTGAGACTGGGCGTCTACGAGTTTGTCGAACTCGGCCGGGCCTGAGAGTTCCGGGACGTTTGCAATCGGGCAAAATGGAAGGTTCAGATAGGAGCTGCCGGGGATACGGCATAGCGGCGACAATGCGTTGCTGACGGTGTTGTTGACAAAATTGCCGGCGAGCATGACCGCTCCGACAACAAGCCATATCGCAAGCAAGCTCTTGGTGAGAGGATTCGTCACCGCAATCCTGAGAATGTCCCACGCATACCACAGGACCGGCACCAACATCTTCTCCCAAATTACGAAGGGCCAGTTCAAATCACTGCTGTTGTCAATCTCCTCATCATATTCAGCCTTGTTTTGTGAGCGCTGCGGCGCTTTATCTTTCTCTTGGGCTGCGCGTAGGAATGATCCAGCGTCACTGGTCAAAGATCGCTGATTGAGTCTCGAGTGTGGAGTTTTCGCGCGTGATATAGATGCCTTCCTGGCCCTGAGTCCATCCGGCGAAGCAGGCATGACGAGGCTTGGTTCGTTGCGTTTGCGAGATGTGATGTCGTTTGCGCTGTTGCGCAGGGCGTTCCGGGCTGCCTCGGCAGATACGTCCTCCTCGTATTCATCGCCCTGCTCTGCTTCCCTTCGCGAGCTGAACCTTCCCGACCTGTCAGAGGCGTAGGAAGCGCCCAGTTCTTCACGTTCGTCTCCTGGCGCGTAGATTTCGGATGCAAAGTCATGGTCGTCGACATTGTCCCAGGACTCGGTCAGCTGTGGTCGCGAAGAGCGTCGTGTGCGTGCCATGTTCGAGTGATAGTCCTTTGAGAGAACAGCAGATATGCGTTGTTCACGAAGCGTGTCGATCTGTCGTGGATAGGAATGTGTGCAGTGACAAGTTCATGCAGCACAATCAACAGCAAAAGTATCCAGCAATGCAGTCGCGAGGCAGTAGGGCGAGTGTGTTGTTCAGTGCTCGACCAGAAAAAGAAAAGACAAGGCTGGAAACAAGCGAGCAACGCCTCTTCTGACCAAACATGAGGACATACTTAGGCGCGCGAATCCTTATGTCGCTTCGTGGACCGCGTGGTCTGGATGGTGGGATGTGACGTACCGTACGTCACTGCACATGAACTTTTTGAAGCTTGCATGAACTCCAAAACACAGATGCATCCATCCAGTGACCCAGCACATGTACATACATGTATGTAGTGAATGGCAAAGTTCGCTGCAGGGTCAACACCATCTCAAGTACATGTTACACACTTTCTACATCTGCCATCTCACAAAGACTGAGATCTGAGACAAAAGATGCCTCTCCTTGAAATGTTCTTCTCCAGGCTAGAATGTCACGAATCTCAGCACCTGTACGTGCCTCAACATAGGTACTCAAGAGGATGTACATGTCCATGGAATGACTACACATGGGTTGAGTTACACCTTTTACAAGTCTGAGGCGTGTCGTAGCTGAAGCCCAAATATACTCTACGCCACTTGCATAAATCATGCTTCATCTCGCGAAATCTGGCGACGACGACTGCCTTTCTGTTGAAATGATGTTGAGCTCTGACAGGACGACTATCTCTCAAAGCTGGGAGAAGATTACCGGCCTCAAGGTGTTATTCTGATCGAACACAAAAGTTATACCAGTAGATTAGACCAAAGTTACCGATAAATCTCGCCATTTAAGCACCGCACATGTAATGCATACGACGATAGCTGGATCGTTACTGCATATTTATTGGCAATATAACTTTCCTTTTGAGCATCAATGATACATTTAGATACCAAAAACATCAATTCTACAGATTAGTTGAGACGATTCAAGAGATCCTCGCCAGCAATAAAGCGGCGCACGTTCTCAGCCTGCTCTTCGTACCAACGGTTTATCGTGCCTGTCCGCAATTGTCAGTTCTGCCAGCATATCAACAAGACCCTCCAACGATCGTCTAAATCACTCACCTTCATTCACATATCCCATATGCGGGCTCATCACCAGGTCACTCTTGCCCTTATATGCACGCCACGGACTATCCGCCGGCAACGGCTCCTGCCACCAGACATCCAAGGCCGCGCCCCTAATCTGGCCCTGCTCGAGAGCTTCCAACAGCGCAGACTCATCGATCAGCGGTCCGCGAGAAGAGTTGATGAGCACGCTGGTCGACTTCATCATCGCCAACTCCTCACGACTAACAATGCCTCGACTGCGCGGGGACAGCACGTAGTGCAAGCTCAACACATCTGCGTTCTGGAACAGCTCCGCTTTGGAAACAGCTTTGAAGGTGCCGCGCGGGAGGCCGGCGCCTTCGGCTGCGTCGTCCGCTTTCTCCTGCGTCAGATTCTCGCTCCAAGCGATCACGTTCATACCGAAGGCTTGCGCTCCGATGCGGGCGGCGTTGGCTCCTAGCTTTCCTAGACCGCACATGCCGAGGGTCTTGCCGCCGAGCGCCATGGAGAAGCCGGATTGCCAGATGTGAGGGTCGGATCTCAGGGCTGCGTTGTCGTGTGGGATGCGAGAGCAGATGCTGAGGATTAGAGCCCAGGTGTGCTGCGTTGTGGAGTCGTAGCCGGGTGGTGGTGGAGCCTGGGTTTCTGATGCCTTGGGAGAGTGGTCTGGGTGGCCGGGTTTGGCGCCTGTGGTGCCGGCAATGACGGTGTTGCGGGAGGTCGCGAATGGAATGTCAAGGGAGGCATTGCGGACGCCGGTTGTGAGTAGCAGCTTCAAGTTGGGCAGTTCTGACTGGAGAGCAGAAGGGAACGGAGTGCGTTCACGCATCGTGCTGATGATTGTGTAGGGTTTGAGACGCTCGATGAGTGCTCGCAAGCCATCTTCAGACGCAGGATTGAGGGTTTCCGGGAATGTGTCGACTTTGAGATTTGGGATGTTGCTGAAATGCTTTGATGCTATGTCTCCATAATCATCGAGGATTGCAATCGATTGACCTGAGGTTGAGGACATTGCGCGGGTGGAAACGATACTGCGGGTAAATTTGGCGGTGATGTGAGTGCGGATAGTGCTCAACCTGGACGCCATACAAACAAATCACGGAAAACCGTCGCCAAACAATACGTATTGAATCGTGCAGTGTATGTGTTCGATATTGTAAATATTAATCATACAGTAATATGTAAGCAGGCTGTCCGGTGTGGTGGCCGATACCGGGAATGGCATAGCCGATGGGTAAACTCAGCTGAGCAAAGAGGGATACCGGCTGATTTATTTGCCGGGTGCAGCGCATTTCAGAGTGAAGCAAATGTCTCAGAACGAATGCGGTGTCGCAGACTGCGCTTTTCTTCACGTGTCTGGGGGAGGGTGAGGCCTCCAAGGTTCGATCAGTAGCAGACTCACACACGGTGACATGTTGAGGGCATTGGCTGAGAGTCAAGTAGGTTGTGCCCTTACATGTAGTGAAGGCACACTCCGCGTTGCTCATTCGGTCAGCCGATGATGGACTAGACGGCCAGCCCTGTCCAGCCGTTCCCTCGCGAGCTCGCCTCTCGCCTCGCCTCGCCTCGCCTCGCCTTGCGTCCTGAGAGTAGGAGGTAGCAGTAGTGGCAGGACCCGCTCACACACCGCGACACAGCTGCACATGCACACGAGAACAGAAGACGGACGCCGCCCGTGCCGCCAACAGCCAAAAGAGACAGCGCCTCGACGCCCAGTGTGGCGGCCGCTGAGCTGAGCCTTAAGGCAATAGTGATATGTGTGTGCCTCACGGAACATGTCAGAAGGAGTTGGGATTACATGCGGTAGTCCGGTTACCGCTTGTGGTCGTGAAAGCTCGATCATCAGAGACAAGCGCCGAGACATGGGCCGTCGCCTCTGAGCGCTGAGCTGCTGCGGGCACGCGTCACCAGAGATATAATAGAGGCTTGCTAAGGGCGTCACCATGTTGCAAGGCGCGTTCAGCGAAGCACTACTAAAGAGCCTCGAGAGCCTCTTTATTACACGACGAAGGCGCTTCCTCCAGGATCGTATACGAAGAGGCAGCACGCAGCGTCGGAGTCTTTGTCTGGAAGAGTACCTTAGGTACATGTACCTAGACCTAGTAGCACGCTTCGGCTCGCGAGAGCGGATCTGCCATGCTAGGGCTATGATCTCGTGCAGGGCGCACTGCGCCTAAGCCCGTTAGGTGCGTAGTGTGGGAGAGAAAGGCGGGCGTGGCTCGGGTGTCTACCTCCAGGCACGGGCAACGGCAGCAGATTGCAGTACTCTGAGGCCCTTACGATATACATGTATGGACGCCTCTCTCTTTGTTCGTGCACGCCCGGCTCTGCCTGCCAATGTGTGATACAGGACGGTGCACCTACACCTGACTTGCCTCGAACTCGGAGGCGAGCATTTGTGCTACACACACGCAGCGCGCCCGCCAAGTGGTGATGTACTATTGTAGGTTACTTGCGTGTAGTAGTGCCATAGCATAGCCCGTTTATTCCGCGGTCGATGCGCTCTAACGGCGCCCTCTTGCGGCCCGTGCTCATCGATGCTCTCTACTCAGTGGACGGACACGACGGACTACTGCTCTGCTGTGGTCTACTACCACTACCGCCTCTACCAAACCGCCTGTCTCTCATTCATTGAGCTGCTTGCTACTGCTTGATACTCCTCTGCCGTGACGACGCCGCTGACCCTCTCTCCGTATCGCCACGGCAGGCCTTGACTGGTCATGCTTGTGCTCTCCGACAAACATTCTTAGAGGCTGGTGAGTACTGCTGCTCGGAACGTCATTGCCGATGAGACACGGCGTTCATGAAAGCTGATGTACGGGTGATTCAGCACCTTTGTCCTGTCTTTGAAAGACAAGCATATGGCTTCTTTGGCCACGCCTATATTCCAATCTCCCGACCTCTGCACATAATCTCTTGCTCTTCCGCTACCGTATTCCCCACGCAGCATGGCTGTCTCCCCCATTCCGGCTGGCGGCGTCTCGCTGCGTGGAGTGCCCAACGACATGCATGCCAGCCAGCACACCTCCAAATCTGCAATCCTGTTCAAGCTGTCTCAGACCATGCTCAATGACCTCCGTGAGGCGTCGAATGGCAAAGACGGCTTGCACTTCGTCACTGGCAAGGTCCCGGTAAGGCTGCTCGTAAGCCAGCAATCAGGTGATCACTTACTAAGACCAAAAATCTAGAGACTGCAAGTCGGCAGCCGATCTTTCGACCTTGGTATCTCGCCTGATGCATTCCGAAACGAACTCTACACCTCAACGTCCCCTACCGATTTCGAGTTCGATGCCCTCATTACCCACCGGGCCTCCGTGGCTCCCGTACCCTCGAAGCAGCCCGACACCGCCGGAGCAGACGCCGCTTTGGCAACATTGCAGAATAGCATGGCTTCGTATCAACAAGAGAAGAAGGCCAAATCCACACTCATCACCGACGATGTCCTTCCCGAATACAGAAACAGGTTCGATGCCGCAAAGAAGCAGAAGCGTGGTGGATTGCTAGGCATGAGTTCTGGAAACTCCAGCCCGTCCTTGAGTGCCGTCGGAACACCCAGAGCTGGCCTCTCGACCACTTCGGCTCCCAACGACCAGACATTGCGTAGGCAGGCTATGAGAACCCCGCTCATCCACCTTTTGGCCATGAAACCGGCGTCAACCGAAGAAATCATCAGCAAGACACATATACCCAAGGCGGATCTAGAGGAAGTCGTGAGGAAGATTGCACAACCCGCTGAGGGCAAATGGAAATTAGCAGACAGGGCGTTTAAGGAATTGGATGTTTACAAATTTGGATACCAGACACAGGAAGACAGGCAAATGGCCATCGACAACGCTATCAGAGCATATGACAGATTAAGGATTTCAAAAGAGGAGAAGATATGGCAAATGCTGCTACCAAAGGAGGAGAGAGGAAAGGGCAAGGTGCTTTCGAAATTGCATCTCAGCACTGCACCCCAGGCGAACAGGGGTTCTACACCAAACTACATGCCTAGCCCATTGCCGAATGCCAGTGAGGACGAAAGGCCTGCCAGTTCGGCAAACACTCCACGAATTGGGCAGTCTGGTACCCCAAAGCCAGGGGTGGCAAAATCGGCCGGCTCGGACATGAAGAAACGATTGTTGGCAAAAGATCCGAAGAAAGCACGTGCGGCGGAGGAGGCAAAAGAAAAACGGAAGAGGGAAAAGGAAGCAGCTGCTAGCGATCGAGACGCCCGGCCTACGAAAAAGCAGAAACCAGCTGGAACCACAAATCCCTCTGCCACCACGGCTGCGAAATCAAAAATCAAGTCGGCCGAGCTTGTGCACAGCTCAGATGAAGATGAGGATGAAGAGGGTGAAGTGAAGGAAACCCCACCAGCCCCAGCTACCAAGCCCAGCCAGACAGCTGCGGCTACGAGACCCAAGGCATCAACTGCACCGTCACCTGACAGCAGCGACAATCATGTGAAGCCTGTAAAACCAGCCGCCAAGGCAGTCACCACAACCAGAGCGAAGAGCAGCACTCCTGCCACTAAATCTGCGCAATCACCAGCTATCAAACAGACAAAATCTGCGGCACCTGGCGGCTCAACACCATCGAATACTGGATTGTCTGCCTCTTCACGGCAGAGAAATCAGCTGTCACCATCAAAATCTGACAGTCGCCCAACGGTGCCATCTCCCCTTGGTGCTGCTCGGCCGCGCAACGCCTCGGACGTATCAGACAAAGGTGCTGTGGGTGTTCAGCGCCCAAAGCAAGGGGGAGCATCAACACCCAAGGGTCTTGGAATCACGACGGGAGCGAACGGCGTGCGTAAGAAGCGGCAAGACACTGTCACGAGCCGGGATTCTTTCACATCGAGTGACGGCGACAAGAAAGCAACTGCAACCAAGCCTCTCAACAAGGACCGCGCACCTCGCATCAACGGTGTATCATCACAGAGAGCGACTGTCGCAACTAGCGTGAAGCCCACTACCACCACCACGGTCAAACGTAAAGCAGAGGAAGTGCTCTCCCGCAGCCAGAACAACTCTGACCTCAAACACCGCAAAACCGAGTCGACATCTTCGGTTTCCCAGCGCTCACACTCGAGCTCATTCGGCACAGTCCGCACGATGACGACCGTCACCGGCAACTCCCCCGACGCCGTCTTTGACAGCGGCAGTAGCGATTCTTCGATATCGGTCATGGACAACATCACCTACGAGCAGGGCGTGGAGAAGGCAAAGAATTTCCGCGAGAAATTCTACCCGCAGTACGTCAAGCTCTACGACTCCATCTCCGAGCGCCAGAGCAAGGGCGAGGCCATCAAGCAGGATGAAAGGGAGAAGCTGT
>MSJI02000319.1:0-16081 GCA_001931905.2 Cladosporium sp. IMV 00045 | reverse complement strand
CATACCTTCTCCATCTCTCTGGAAAAAGTCATCCTCTCCGCCACTGGACCTCCTGCCTGCGCAACCTCCAGGGCCTTTGTTGTGGCGAGCCAGAGCATCTCCGCGTGCAAAGCGACGTCCACACTTTTCGCACGTATGTGGACGTTCTCCGGTGTGCAGTTTCGTGTGGCGTTTCAGGTCGTGCAATCGGCGGAAGCGTGCATTGCATGTCTGACATACATATGGCTTCTCTTGACTATGGGTCAATAAATGGCTTTTCAGATTGTGATGTCTTGTGAAATCTGTCGAGCAGTAGGGACACTTGTGTCGCTTTGTAGAAGACACGGGCGACTTGCCGTCATGGCCGTATCCGGGTAGGCTCATGCCCCGTGAAGGGCCTCCATCCCTCCCGTGTTCTTGTGGCGGATGTCCTGGGTATGAGAATGCCTTGTTGCTATCGTCGCTGCTCACGTTCAGGTGGCCATTCTCAGGGTATTGTCCGGACTCTTCCATGTCAACGGGCTCAGCCACATAGTTGTTCTGAACCTGTTCCGGCAAGGTATTGGCAGTGGCAGTCATGGTACCGGCGCCCGTCGATTCCGCAGATCCATAGCTAGACATACTGTCGGGACTGATTTGTAACGAGTCGCCTTGCGACTGCTTTGGTATACTGATCTTCTCAGCGACTTTCCGCATTGGTTCGCTAAGCTTGTTCGGTGCCGGACTGTCGGATGGACGACTGATACCTCCGCCGCCCATCAAAGCTTGCATAGCCTGCACAGCAGGGTTAGGACTCGTCCGATTTGGTTCTTCAGATGTGGTCCTCTCTCGCTGCTCCCTTCTCTTCGCCTCTGCGACCGCGGCGGCTCCAGTCAGCTGGATGGGTGATCGTCTCTGGAGATTGGAGTGTTTGGATTCGGTCGACTTAGAAGAAATGTCCAAATTCGTAGTAGATCCGGTAATGGGTCGCAAGCGCTTTGATTTCAATAAATCTGGACTTCCAGCTGCCGAGGTCGTTCGCGCTTCTATATCAGTCGTGAAGGAAGTAGGTGTCCGAGTGGGTTCGCGGACAGGAGGTAGATCAGAGGACGGGGACACGGCGCGTTGTGTTGCTGCCATAGGGCTACGTTGACATTGGGGTACGGTTGTAGAACGTTATCGGTCGTATCTGAAGATGCGCGCATGTCAGCGTGCACTCAAGACGACTTGAAGGTGGAGGGAAGGTCTTGGCAACAGACTTGCTTGGGAAGCGCGCGGGTTGCCGACGCTCACATGGCAAGGGTGGCAGTGCAGGTTGCCACTGGACAGGAAACGCACCTTGTTACGTGGTGGGCTGGCAGACGGAAATGGACGCCAGCGATCGTGATGATTCAAATCTCCGGAATAATGAGCAGCAGGTGGGCCGCATAGCACGTGTCGCGTATGACGTCTGGCGCAAGAGATCCCTCCAAGCAGGCAGGCAGGGCGCGGGCAAGGCAGTGGCGGCGTGAAGAGTAGTAGTCGTTCAAGAAGGGCAGGCGACGATTTTCAACAATAATGATTAATTCAAGACAGGGCAGAGAGTTGGAAGAGACGGTCCGCGGCGTGTGAGTGGAACTCGCGCCGTTGCAAAGGCAAAGCCCGGATGTGGCGATGTGTGGTGGTGCTGGAGAGCCTTGGGAGGCAAAAGGACGTGTGAAGTTGGGGCGTGAGGCAGGGCGAGGCCGGATGGAATGGCTCTGGCTCGCTATTAGTGGGCAGCGGTGGCAGCGTGAGGCGCAGCAGCGGTGGTCTGTCGCAAATTCTAATCCCAACGGCGATGTGCTGGTGCTGACGCTGCGGTGGCGGCTGCGTGCGCGAAACCCCCTGACAGGCAGTGAAGTGTCGTGTGTGAATGAATGAAATTGTGCGGGCTGTGCGAGCGTGTTGGTATGGCGTGCGGTGGGTTGTAGGGTGTAAGAGACTAGGAGTGTGTAGAGAGTGAGGGGGTGGGTGTAAAGGTTGAGAAGAAGGCCTGAGGATCTACTTCTTCTCTCAGGCTCAGGCTCAGGCTCAGGCAGGCTCAGCAGTAGTAGAGTGGGCGGCGCAGGGATGGGATGGTCGGCGCAGACGGGTGGCAGCCAACATGTGTGGCAGCGCGAAAGCAAAGAGAGGGCGACAGCCTGAGGGCGCGACACGAACAAGACAGACACACCACCACCACAACTCAGCCCCAATCCGACCTGACCACTAACACCATCCGAACTGGAAGGGAAGTGGCACTACTGGGCAACTACTCCACGTCACAGCCAAGAAAACTGCTGCGGGTGATGATGGGCGCGAAAAGGCGCGAAAGAGCATCGAAAGCCACTTCGATCTGCACTACCACTACCCACTCGCCTCATTGCTGCTAGTCCGGGTCTCTGGATCGAGAAAGTCGCTGACAATGTCGCTTGCGATCGGGGCTTGGAATAGTCCGCGCCTCGTCGCACCAACACTCCCCGTGAGGCGTATGGTTTCGCTATATAGTGCAAGGCTGATACTCTTGAAATCGAGGAATGCTTACATGCCTCATCTCCAAAGCCACAGGAATGACTTCCCTCGCAACAGACCAAAGTCTGGAAGCTTCATAGACACATGTCCGTACCGCTCCCGTGGCGTGGATTTCACCGCCGACATCCTTCCAACGGCACTGGCTCGGAGCAATCACCCGGCGAGACGCAGATGCTAACGACAATTATTAGCTGCCATGAGGAACGAATGCTGGCCAGACAAAGCCTGTGGCTCAAGCTCCACCTTCTTCTCTTCTTGCCCTCGTCAAAATACGTGGCTGACGTCGACATAAAACCGGTTTCGGTGACCCTGTTCCCTTCCTTGCTCCAAACTTCCAACATCGCGTGCTTGTTTGCGACGAAAGTTTGCTCGTAGAAGAAATAATCGGGGCCGATCATCTCGCGCTTCTTCAAGCCAGCCACTGTTCTGTGGCCGACGGGACCACAGGTAAGCGAGGCAAGCCACGGGGATCTTCGCGCGAACAATAGATGGGGCTCAGGGCCATACCATGACGACACAGCCGGCAGTTTGGACGAATGCGGAGTCGATGGGATGTTATCTTTCGTTGATCGAATACGATGCCCTGCGTCCCAACTACAGCACTACTGCGACTAGAATTGTCTGCTGCCCGTCGCGACTAGGAGATAACCACGAAGTATGTTCTGCCTACCTTAGGTGACCACACACTCGCGAGACTCGCTCCGATAGAAAAGGCAAATCCCGCCCTAGGAATTTCATCAGTCTTTTCCAGAAACCATGTCGTCCCTTTTTCTTGCGCACTTTCTTCCATCGTCATAAGGTAACGTATTGATCGTCGTTCGGCACTAGTCTGCCTATCATCAATTCTACTTTTCTGTGTCGCATACGACCCAGCCTTTGTGACGTTTCCGCGCGGTAATAATGTGCGAAGGATAGTCAAGACAATGTAATTCACCAGCGATCCCGAACAACACAGCACACACGTTCTGAGTTCTAACATCGCCTATCTGAACCAAGGCAGACCCTGATAGTCGCGATCTGCTTTGATGGACCCGAAAGCGGAGGTGTTCCGACATTGTAGGCGAGGAGGGCGCTGCAGGGAAGAATGTTCAACACAAGGATGTGAAGCTCGCAGGAGGCAAGTGGCGGGGATGGGCGCAAATCAGATCCTCGTTGATGATGTGCAAGTTGCATGTACAGCATGTTGGTATGCATGCAGTGCGTGGCGCGAGGCCGAAGGGAGAAGGTGAGGCGTCCCTTCTCAATCGCCGTGGCTTATGGGTGGCATTGATTGGCAGCGCCACGTTATCGCATCAGAGGAGTGCTTTTTGTTCTTGCTACTACGATGACAATCTCGATGGTTTCTGAGCCAGAGCATGACGATGATGCTTGCGAAATTCCTTGAGGACTGACACCTGCCAGCGGTTCATAAAGCGCCGAAGTGATATGTAGAAGTACTGAGATAGATCCTTTGCGATCCATCATATCAAGAATGTGACTCGTAATCAAATCCATCTACGATGTCTTATACGGGTTGATGAAGGACAACTGACAACGAGGTCAGCATTAGTAGAAACGGTTTGGGTCTGATAGCGGCCATTGAACTCCACGTCGCGTAAAGAAGGCAATTACTATGGCCGCTGGCGAGGTTGCAATTGATGAACAGCCGATTGGAAGAATTAACATTAGAACGAGACTCTCCGTCCACTATCTATACACCTCTTGAATTCGAAAGCGGCGAGTTGAGACTTCAGATTCAGAGCTCACCGACCCGGCCATGGAGAGCTTCTACAATTACACGAGGAGAAACAGATATGGAAGAAGGGTCCTTTGTATTCATATGATCTCGCCTAAGCTAACAGGCTACCAAGGGCTTCTTGTGACGAGGTCAGACTCAGAATGCTGCATGCCCCTTCCATCCTCCAACCTCCTCGTTGTCATGATACCAATACTTCAACCTTCTCGGTCGCCCTCCTCAACGCATCAGAAGTACTCGCGGAGGCCACCATCTGCCCCGCCGACGTGACTGCGGTTCCGATGGAAAAGGTGCCTGAAAAACAATCCTATTCGGAATCTCGCTCTTGAAGCTTACTACCAAGCAGGTCGATGCTATGACAAGTGAAGTCCAAGGCGGTCTTTGCGTTGACAGTGTGGCACGCATTTGGCTGACCTGTAGCCATGTTGTCGCCCTCCGATTCGCAATTTGCCATGTTCGATGCAATCGCGGTGAGTACTGCGCCGAGCAAGTTTGTACCGAGGAAGAATATCTCGTGGAAGAGCCTTTGTCATTGAAATTGCGCGCAGACGGTTCAGGCTGCAGCAACGAAGATGTGACATTATTCACCTGGAGCATAGCTTGTGATCGGGCTCGAGATTGAGTTTGTCAGATTTGGGACGTCCTCTCAATGACCGGGTTTGACCAGCTTTCCGGCTATGGGGTCTTCCCCTGCGTGCTGTCGAGCAAGATCTTGCGGTGGCGCTTGGCGCCACCCTTTCCGAGACCCTTGCCGTCCTTGCTGTGTGTGAGAGAGAGACTGATCAAGATGCATTCGTACAAGATCTTGCGGTGGCGCTTGGCGCCGCCCTTTTTGAGATCCTCGCCTCCCTCTGCCTGGGGAAGAGAGACTGCCCTGGATGCTGTCGAGCAAGATCCTGCGGTGGCGCTTGGCGCCGCCCTGTCCGAGACCCCATGGTCCTCGCCGCCTCCTCAGGGCCAGTTCCAAACCCTCACCGAGCCATTCGATCGGTTGTAGCGACGGGCGATGTGTGCAAAAGGCAGGGATGTAATTAGCACATGCTGACGACAAGCACCTACTAGGCAGTTCTTGCTGAAGAGCAGAGATTTGTCGTCCCATGTTCATTTTCCACATGGCCACGCTGGATAAAAGCGGCACCAAATTGGCGTGCGTGAGTAGCTGTCGAGGGAGGCTTCGAGCGAGGCTATGTCTTCGACAACCACTTGTGCCGTTTGTTCAGACACGTGCCTCGTGAGGTGCGAGAGGTTCGTTCCCTTGGCCGGCTTGCTCGACATGTTCGCAAACTGTCTTGTTGAGGAAGACTCCCGGAGGTTGAAGGAGCAGGTGGTCGATAGAATGAGGGCCTCAGTAGTTTGTCTCGGCAAGCACCTCGTCTATCGCAGGCCAGGGAGAGTTGAGGGATGGAAAAGGGGCAAGGCGAGTACAGGATAAATCGAATGGGGAAGACAGCGAAACCCTCGGATTTGGTAGGAGAATTCCCAGGCTCGGGACCCAGCTATCACTTGTGGTTGTTGACTTCGAGTCACGCATGGTGACTGAGGATCTGAAAAGTAGTGAGGGTGTTCTCGACAGGCACCCGAAGACTGTCAAGTCGGTGCGGACTGACTTCTGCAAATGACTTGTTGTCGATGACCGCAGTTTCCGGTGTGAGTGAGCATGCTCTCGGTGGGTAGGCGATGGATGCTAGACTGGCGTGTATCGACTTGAGCTCTGAGTTTTGAATTGTTTTGGCGACCGCAGTCCCCGAATTGGGTGAAGATGTCTTCGATGGACACACAAAAAGTGGCAGCTCAGCGTGTATCGGCTTGAGTAGGGTGTAAATTGACGGCGGCCGCAGCCTCCCTAAGTGAGTAAAAGGTGGGTGTCATCGATGGACATGCGACGAGCAGCATGTATCGACTTGAGCGAGCTCACTGCGTCTTCAGCGTGGAGGCCAACGAAGGCGTCGCTGAAGCTGCATGGTGAGTCCTTCGAATGGATCTGCTAGGTAGCTCGGCAGATATCGGTTTGTCCGCAGTAAGAAAACACGTTGGGGGTAAGTAGAGCGCAGGCTCAGTGGTGGTGGTGGTGGATGAAGTTGAGAGCGCGAGAGATTGCGGTGTTTTTATTTTCTGATGCTGGGCACGTGCGCGGTACGGGATCTGCCGGACGCATGTGAATGCTTGAAGCAATGACGGATGTCTTCATGGTGACCGGTGAAAGGGCGGTGACGAGCAGCTTCAATGTGGGAGTGAAGCCGGACTGCTGGGACAGGGAGGATGATCTCGACTTCTCAACAAACCGTCCACTCACGGATATCTTTCGATTTCTCTAGTTGAAGGAACTTCTTTATCTTCCCCCTTGTCACTGCGGCTTCCCCAGCCAAAGCTCGACGCCCCCTGCTTTTTAACAAGCCCATACATGCAAGCAAAGCAGACCGCTTCAACGCCCAGATGCACAGCCATGCTAAGTCCAAGCTGGCTCAAATGGCCGACCCATCCTGACCGTCCTGAATTTGCTGGTAGCAAACCCCAAGTACCCGATGCCGCACTTCCCACATTCGAATATATTGCAGCCATCGTAACGGGCATCCCAGACGAGATATAGTTACTCGCTACTTTGCGCATGACCAGTCCCTCAATGGGCAGCAGCAAGATCTTGACAAGGAACATGTCAATGCGCATGCCCAATAATGTCGCCGGTAATCGCGCGAGGGCTGTGCTCCTGTGAGTGACGACTCCAAGGTCGTAGAACTCATCCGGTGACTCGTAATGTATGTCTGTCTCCCAACCGTGCATCGAGCCTGGACGTTGGGTTTCGTACATGTTCCAACCTACGAAATGGATGAACTTTTGCCGGATTGACCAGGTAGAATAGAGTATTGCTCCAAAAGGATCGTTCAGAGCGGATGATGACAGATTTGGACTAGTGCTGATGGGCTCACTGATAGGCGGTAAGCGGTAGGATGTTACGTCGTTGAAGGCGGGAGCTTCGGGGCTTGGATCGCGGGTCAGAAAGCCGTATCCTATGAGATATGGGGCAGAGGTCTTGAGGAATGAGAAAGGGCTCGAGAACATCGTGGCGTAAGCGGTGCGAGTGTGTGATGGTAGGTGAGTCGTAAGGAGCGGACGCCAAGGTGTATGCGGAGCAATGTTCAATTGGCGAGCTATGGAATAAGTTTCCAGAGGAAGCAGGAGCATGTCGATGCCTACTAAAAGGATATCGGTGAATACAGTGAGTGACCTGATTAGTCGCTTTGCTTTGCGACGACGGATCTTAGAGGCGACAATCTTGTTCTGTAGCGCACCAATACTTTCTTCGGCGATGATGGCGAGAAATTGCCAGAGAACCTTGTGTAGAATGGCAACGCCTGCGCCTGGGAGAAGACCCTGTACTGCCCCACGCCAACCGTGATTGAAGATCATGCCTGCCTCACTGCGCACAATATCGAGGAACGTCGTGTCTGTTGAATAGAGGCCAACCTGAATTCGCCTAACAAGAACAGTTGGCAACCAAAGTACGAACCATGACACCACATCTGCGAGGGCTCGAAGCTCCGTACCGCGATTGTCCTCTGATATCAGCGAATGCTCCCTCATGGCACGCTTGAGTGTTACGTCAAGTTGCATCCGGGCATCGGCGGAATCTTTGCGCTCTACAACGCCTACCAGAGCGAGGACCTCGTTTGAGGCATGTCGGAGCTTGGCATTCTGCTCTTCTGTCTCCGGGTTGACTGGTCGTCCTTTGGAATCATATTGCTGAACATAAGGCTGTGAGACTCCAGAGGTGGTTGTAGTATCAATCTGGCTTTCTGGTGAGCCATGGCTGCCGGTGCCGTTCTGATCTGTGCCTGTTTCTGTAGGAGGTTGAAATGCCGATCGCCCCAAGGCTAACCGCTCGAGATACTCCAGCCTGCCCATGTCTGAGAGGAGAAGAGGACTTTAGCTTGATCCTCTTTGGTCGATAAATCTTTCTTGATTTGAATGCTGAATGTTCTAATGGTGACTGTGTGAAACAAAGTTGAAGCAGCAGTCCTGCAAGGCTGGTACGGATAGAAGCGCTGCCAACGCTTACATCTCAGCTCCTGTTAACACGCCTATTGTGCTGAATTAGAGACGTTTATAGATGTTAAAGAATTATACATGTTGTGTAACAGGACAGCACAGCCAATGGAGGCAAGTGAAGCTCTGGTGAGGTCTGGCGAGCTGGTTTCACAAAGCGGGCTAGTTCCGCCGCTCGGATCTGGGGTAACTACAATTTTTAGTTTGGGCAAAAATCCCAAGTTTCTTTGGAGGCAGAACAGCGGCAACAACACACTCACTCACTGTCAGCCATGTCGTCCTTTTTCACGCTGCCCGCATCGCAAAAGAAGCGTAAGCGGCCAGCAGCACCAGGAGACGCTACCGAAAAGCGTGGCCCGTCTTCAAAGCGCCAGCAAAGCCGCGACGAATCCATCTCTGGCAGCGACATCTCTGACGATGAAGCGCCTGAAGAAGACGACTACTCTGGCTCGGAGTCAGAAGATGAGGATCTGAAGAACGAGGACCCGGCTGCGAAAAGAATACGACTGGCCGAGCAGTACCTGGCGAACACGCAGAAGGAAGTTCTCGAGCATGGAGGGTTCGATGCGGCGGATATTGATCAAGAAATTTTGCGCGAGCGCATGGGAGAGAGGTTAAAGGAAGACACGGCAGAGGGCAAGGGAAAGCTGTATCGGTTTATAGCGGACGATCTAGACTGGACTGGAGCACAGCACGACCAATTCAGGACAGACACAAAGGGTGTCAACGGCGTGGCGATCGCAGGACGACATGTCTACACGGTCACGCAGGACCGTGCGTTGGTGAAGTGGGAGATCCCCGAGCTGGACACATCGTCAGAGGAGGACGCGCACACGAGGAAGACTTCGAGGAAACCAAAGAAACTGGGCTTCACTCGTGGAAGCAAGCATGCGACGGAGCATCACCAAAAAGAGATCTTGTGTGTTGCCGCATCACAGGATGGCAAGTTTGTTGCTACTGGCGGTGCGGACAACAGGCTTATTATTTGGGACGCGAAGACATTGAAGCCCTTGAAAGTCTTCAGCGGGTTGCTTCGCGACAACGGACACAGAGACAGCGTCATTTCGGTCGTTTTCCGAAGAGGCACCAACCAACTGTTCAGTGCAAGTAAAGATAGGACTGTCAAGATCTGGAGTCTGGACGAGCTAGCATACATCGAGACCCTGTTCGGACACCAAGACGAGGTTGTGGATGTGAGCGCACTTGCGGCCGAGACATGCGTCACAGTCGGCGCCCGTGACCGAACCGCACGTTACTGGAAAGTGGTGGATGAGAACCAGCTTGTTTTCCGCGGTGGCGGACCCGATCGCAAATTGAAGAGGGGAGGCGAAAATGACGGAGAGAAAGCACACTACGAAGGCTCCATGGAGCGTGTGGCATGCATCGACGACGACACATTCATCACAGGCGCCGACAACGGCTCCCTGTCACTCTGGAGCATCCACAAGAAGAAGCCCGTATTTACCTACCCTCTCGCCCACGGCCTCGAGCCACCTGCACCTATCGACGATCGCAGCGCAGAAATGGACCCCTCACAATCACTTGATGCCGAAGGACCCATGATTCTTGACCCGCAACCGCGCTGGATTACCGCACTCAAAGCCATTCCTTTCTCCGACGTTTTTCTCACTGGCAGCTGGGACGGTCACGTACGCGCATGGCGCATTTCGTCTGATAAGCGCCGCATCGAGCCTCTCGGACCACTAGCTACGCCTGAAGTTGATATCAATGCCGCGCTTGAAGACGCAGGTATCTCGACCGAAGACCTTGCCGACGATGCCATCCAAGCTCTCTCAAACGGTGTGTCGCAAGCGACAGGTCTTGTGCAAGGTGTGATCAATGACATTGCAGTCCTCGACAAGGACGATCGCGGAAGGTCAGGCTTTTATGTGTTGGCGGCGGTCGGCAAGGAGCACAGGCTTGGGCGGTGGGAGAGCTTCGAGGGCAAGAACAGCGCCGTCTTGTTCAATGTTCCCCGAAGAGCCGATGCAGGGGAGGAGAAGGAAGCGGAGGGCGAGGAGGGTGATTTCGCAGGCTTCGATTGAGGAGGTTGTTGTATAATGTATCAAAAATCAATCAAAATGTGCTTTTCGGGGTGTGCTAGCGAGGCCGCCCCTTGTATTCGATTATGGTGCAAGCAGAACCTCCCATTAAATGTCGCTTGCGACGTCCAGCGACGACTTTCAACCTAGCGGTGCGCACACAGCGTGCGAGTCACACTAGCTTTCTGTACTGATGGATCTAAATTCGAACAAGACATACTTGCAAAGTCTTCCATGAAGACCCAGTGGTCAGACATCCTTTGACAAAGAATCACCTCAACTTTGATTGAGTCGTGAAGGCGAATGGCTTCGGGCACGTGCCATCTGCATCATCCCCGCCCTGTGAAGCAAGCGTCACTGGGGCGAACCACATGCCAGCGCCTTCTTAACACCATCTTACGGACCTACCAACAACCGCTTAACTTACGCCGCCCTGCGACACTGCAAGATCTCGACATTTGTCATCGACGAGAACACCAGCACGATGGCAGCGAACGCCAAATACCAGAATGTGCCGCAACGCGACAGCTTCGAAGAGGCAGGCTACAGCCAACCGCCTCCCTCGTACCAGGCTGAACCAGTGCCTGGCGATAGCAGGTCTGAGGACGACAATGTCCCCGATGACTTCAAGGTATGCGAGACAGAATGATATATGCGAAGATGCGATCTTGAATAGCCTTCCGACTAACGCGATCACAGTTCGGCGGCTCCGTCGCAGAAGCCACCCTGCCCATCCGCATGCAATTCATTCGCAAGGTCTATGCCATCCTCACCTTGCAGCTCCTTCTGACTACCGCCATGAGCTCCATTAGCTTCTTTTCCCCAGGCTACAGGAACTGGATACAAAGCAACAGGTGGATGATGTGGGTCAGCCTGATTGGAGCAATCGGCTTCATGCTGCTCACATACTGGAAGCGCAAGAGCTACGTAAGTACAGGAATACCTGGATTGTGACGGAGAAGATACTGACAAACCGCACAGCCCATGAACCTCGCCTTCCTCGCAGTATTCACCGGCCTTGAAGCCTACAGCATCTCCGTGGTCACCAGCATGTTCGAGTCGAGAATCGTCTTGCAGGCTCTGATCTTCACATTCGGAATCTTCATCGCCCTCACACTTTTCGCCTGCCAGACCAAATACGATTTCACAAGCTGGATGCCGTACCTTTTCGGCGCGCTGTGGGTGTTGATCATCTTCGGGTTCATGGCCGCTTTCTTCCCCAAATCCAGCGGCGTTGAACTTGGCTACGGTGTGGTCGCTGCGCTGATCTTCTCTGGCTACATCCTGGTGGACACGCAGCTCGTCATCCGCCACTACCACGTTGAGGAAGAGATTGCTGCTGCCATCAGCCTTTACCTCGACATCCTCAACTTGTTCTTGGCTATCCTGAGGATTCTCAACAGCCAGAACAACAACTAGGAATCTTTTCTCTTTTGTCTTTCCGCTTCCTCGATAAGTAGTGGTATAAGCGATCTATACCGTCAACCACAGCAATTCAGCCCAACAGACTTTGTAAGATTGGAGAACGCGCCGGCGCCTGGTGTCTGGGAAATGCTTAATGAAATTCGATATGGTAGTGGATATCACTTTTCCTTCGTAAATTACAGTATGCCACAGTATGCCAAATCTATGTTTCGCTAAAATCGCTATCACAATGCAATGCCCCATGACGCCTTCTATTATACTTTCTTCGCCGCAACCACATCCCTCACCCTCTTCTCAAACGCCTCGATCATCTTCTCCGCCACCCTCGGCGCCGCAGCCGCACTCAACGCCCCATAAACCGGATTCGCGAACTGATACTCAATCGCCAAACTGACATCCGTCTTCCCCTCCGCCGGCCTAAGCGTCCAAGTCGTCGCCAACTGCGTCAACACCGCCTCGTTCCGCGTGGGATCCTGCTCGACAGGCGGGCGCGCATTGTGATGCGGAACTTCCGTGGGGTGCAGGGCACTCTCGCTCAGACCCGCCACGGCTTCCACCACGCGCTCCGGCTGGCAGTAGATTCGGCTCCAGAAGGCCTCGCTGACGTCGTCGTTGAAGCCGATGGTGAGCTTGGCTTCTTCCGGGTAAGATTTGCCGTTGGACGCGGGTTGAGAGGTTTTGGTCACTTGCGAGGATTGGCAGTAGGGGATGAAGGCGCTGTAGGAGGAGACGTCGGAGATGGTGTCGTAGATTACCGAGACGGGGTATTGCAGGGTTCGCGAGGCGGTCAGGGTCTGCTTTTCGCTGGTGAATGGGTTTGGGAAGAAGGTTCGTCGGGCTTGGGTTTGCGAGAGGATGGTAGTTGGTCGAGGGAGAGTTGTTGGCAGGCGGCGGGTTTGGGAATGCAGGATGTTGCTTGCGAAGGGTCGAAGGGTTCTGGTGGCCATGCTGGAAGGTGTGTGGGGAGGCTGATTAGAAAGGAATAGGAGTAACGAGTGACAAGTATTAATGAACGATCGCAATAATTCAAATGGTATACATGTATGGAAGAAGAATCATGACATCGCCCTTCAATTTAATTCCGTGTATTGGCTTTCCCCAGGGCACAAGAGGCGGGGAGATCCGGAAGTTTGAAGGGACCACTAGGCTCAGTACTAGAGCGCTTTTTTAGTTTGGAAGTCGATCAAGTAAAATGATAGAAAAGTTCGTCCTATGAATCAACACGAACAAAAAATTAAAAATGGCAGAGACAACTCCACAGACGACGGATTCGCCCATCAAGGAAGATCAGACCAATGATCTAGCCTCTCAAACAGAAAAATTGAATGTTGACTCTACGACAAAAGAAAATGAAGAGTCTACGCCACCTACTAGCGGTACAGCAAGACCAAAGCAGCCCAGACAGCAATTAACAAAGGGCATGGAACACATGAGGGCATACGTTGCTATAGACGACACGACACCAACGGCCACACCACCTGGAGAGGACGCCTACGGAGTCCCAGCAAACATCGAACCAATCCGCAAACCCACCACAGACTCACAGAACAACAACGAAAAACGCACCGACCCATTCCAATTCGGCACCCGCTACCTCGAAGAAGGCGACGACATCTTCGCCCACAACGCCTGGGACCACGTGGAAGTCGACCCTCAATACGCCGAATTCATCGCCCAGCAAACCGTTTTCCAGCGCGACAACAAAGTCTCCGACTTCGACAAGAAACGCTTCAACGACAAGCCCGAGAAGTGGTGGGACAGATTCTACTCCAACAATCAAGCCAACTTCTTCAAAGACCGCAAGTGGCTCACGCAGGAGTTCCCCGTGCTCGGCGAAGTCACCAAAGCAGACCACGGGCCCTGCACGGTGCTGGAAGTCGGCGCCGGAGCGGGCAACACCGCCTTCCCCGTCCTCTCCATGAACGCCAACCCGGGCCTGAAACTGCACGCCTGCGACTACAGCGCCAAAGCCATCGACGTGATCCGCGCGCAGGAGGCGTACACGTCGCAGCCGGAGCCGCGCACGCTGCAGGCGGACGTGTGGGACGCGGCGGGCGAGGCGCTCCCGCCCGGTCTGGAGCCCGGGTCCGTCGACCTGGTGGTCATGATTTTCATCTTCTCCGCCCTCTCGCCCGACCAGTGGGCGCAGGCCGTGCGCAATGTGCACACCCTCCTGAAGCCCGGCGGCGAGGTGCTGTTCAGAGACTACGGCCGGGGCGATTTGGCGCAGGTGCGGTTCAAGAAGGGCCGGTACTTGGACGAGAACTTCTACGTGCGCGGAGATGGCACGAGGGTGTATTTCTTCGAGGAGTCGGAGCTGCGCGACATCTGGTCGGGCAACATTCCAGTCGCATCCGGTGAGAATGGAGAGAAGACGGAGTTTGTGAAAGTCCCCGGTCTTGAGATTCTCAACTTGGCCGTTGATAGGCGTATGCTGGTCAATCGGCAGAGGAAGATCAAGATGTACCGGTGTTGGATGCAGGGGCGCTACAGGAAGGCGTTGGAGGGGGCGGACGAGGCTGCGAAGCCTTGATGCTTCCGATTGCACCCCACGGAAATGATGGAATGTTAGATCGCATGATATAAATGCAGCAACACGATTCTCGCACCGTCACGAGGTTCAATCGTCTTCCAATCAGCTGCGACGGTGCTTGCGGTGGCCACTTCGTGACGCCTGACAAAACAGTAGTGAGCAGAAGTGTGCCGACTCTGAAACAGTCACATTCAGAACACCACCAAACTCACAAAGGCAAATCAGGCGACCCATCTGCCATTTGCTCTCCTGTCCTCAACTTCGCCTACGCTCGTATCAGTTCGGCCGGATCGGGTGATTCGGCTTCATCGCCCGGAAAAGAGATCATGTACACCCGGAACGCGAGGCATGACGCCAGCAGTGATACGCAAAAACTCTTGGAATCAATGAACAGGCAAGGAGATAGAACGCATGATCAACACTCAAAGCGATATACACAATCAACTCGACCCGTCTTGCCACTGGGATCATCGACATATCACGCCAACCCCGTGCACATGATACACCCATCGCGCCGAAGTTCACAAACGAACTATCCTCAAAGTTTGATAGTCGTTCCATGAGCCGACGGTTGTCAGCAATAGTAGTAGTAGTAGTAGTAGTAGTAGTAGTAGTAGTAGTAGTAGTAGTAGTAGCAGAAGTGCAAGAAGATAGGAGATGCCCGTTTGATCGCCAAACTCCGAATCGCATTCTTGAAGACTCCACACGAGCCCGTCGTCGTCACGGAACAGGGCGGATGGATTGATCTTCGCGTCTCGGCTTGCAAGCGAGGAATCAAGAATCAGCCTTGTTCTTCCAAGTAGAGTAGTATTGCTCTCTGTCCCTGAAAGATACAGTAGTAGCAAACAAGAAAACCCGCGGGAGCCGAACCCGACCATCTTGTCCTCCCGCCCGGGTTCCGCAGGCGAAGGATGTATGCCGGATCCAGCTTGCTGTAAGCGAAATTGATCTACGACTACTAAGTACAGTATTCCAACGACATGCGACCGGGGACACGATGTTCGTTTAGCTGCTTAGGGTAGTGTAGGAATAGTAGTGACGACGACGATGATGCTTCGCCCTCTCGGATTGGGAAATCAAACTATCATGTAAACGTGCCTTAATGCTGGATTGAACAATCTATCTCAAACGCGCTCGACGGGTCGGATGGTATAGGCGAGATGGGAAGGGACGAAGGATGGGGTGAACTCGTGCCCTATGCTGCGTGTTACTCATGGGGTATAGAGAGTGGAGTAGGGACGGTAGGATCATTAGCCATTTCTTGCAGGGTTGGATATTGATGCTTTTGTGCGGATAAGGGGGATTTGTGAGCTGGTAGTCACTTGTGCATTTGATGTGATAGGCAATAGCGATACGTATTGGCTTAGCACAGAGCGGTGGACGTGACGAGCAGAACGTCCTGCTTCGTGACTGTTAACAAGCAGACAAGACAGATCTGTCACGTCTCCCATGCGAATGCACGATGCAGGCATGAGTGACGGCCTCCAGGGTCCTTACAGAGCCTAAAGCGTGCCCTTCCCTTTCCGTGTCCCTGAGACGAATCCCCTCACCTAAAAAGCGATGGACACGGCCGTAGGAAGAAACGTGGCGCGTTGAGCGACCTAGCCTTATTCATGCCACATGCCTATGCCATGCGAGACTGACTTGGAAAAGTGGTGAGGCGCGTGTGGCGTGAAAGGATGGGAAAGATAATAAGGGGTATCTCCGGATGTAGACTTTTACCATGTAGGGCTTGTTGCTCGAAGAAAAAATCCATGGATTTTCTTCTTGGACGGACGCTATCGAAAAATTGTAACGAGAGGGAGTGAGAAAAAA